>DWHP01007374.1:0-10981 GCA_018247895.1 Parnassius honrathi
CGGTTGATCATGGGCGGCGGTAGTCACTTAACATCAGGTGAGCCGCATGCTCGTTTGCCCCCTCTTCTATAAAAAAGGGAGTATTTGTTTGTTTTTAAATCATGTACTGATCCAAGTCATTAACAGCCGTCGTATTTATTCGAAAAGGTATAGTAAGCCAGCATAATACCAGGCAGTAAGAATAGCGGTGTCACTCCTGAGGACTAAGATGAATTGCTTTGGCTCGATTGCGGCTCATTTTCCAGAACACTTGCATCAATAAGCAGCTCAATTCTGCTGTATTTCGTGTGTATGTGATTATTTCGGTGAGCGTAGAGATCCGGTGACCTATTTTTACTGAAAACGAGGCTTTACTGATCTTAGTTCTCAGGGGTAACAGGCATCGGCATTTTGCTTCCACATAGAAGATAGATGTAGATGTATATGGGCCACAGCATCCACTTACGATCAGTTGGAATCTGTGCTCATTTTTCATCTTTATTCTGAAAAAAAAAAACATCTGGATGTAGCTAACAGCGCTCCTATCGCTCGATCGTGTTTCTCGATTAGAATTGGTTCTAGAGTAAGCCCTTCAAAATCGAGATCGATTCAACGTAACGTTGAGCCAAAAATCGATATGAATTCATACTGTGTTTAATCTCACGACTACGTACTATTTGAAATTAATTATACTAATGGCAAATTGACTTCCGGCTAACAATGTAACAATTTCTCAGAACCGGTACATCATACATAATATATTATGTGCGTAATTTGTTTGAGATCAATGAGGAATTTTCGCTTAAAGCTAAAGGCTTCGACAGTAAATAATAGTAAGTTCACCCTTTATGTAGTTGTATTGTGGTGCAAGTCCTATACGAGTCGTTGTAGCTCAAAGCTAGAAGACGCTAGAATTAGCAACTCGGGTTCGATCCACGCCAGCACCTATGAAATTGTCAATTGTTATTTATCTGCTGATTTATCACATTCTCGGCGGTGAAAGAAAACATACTGAGAATGAGAAAACCTGCGTGTCTGAGGAATAAAATTAACTTGAAATCTACCAACACGCACTAACGCAGCAGGGCGGATTAAGTACTCCACAAATCTCTTAGAAATTAGAGGGAGCGTAAGAATATCCACTATCCCATGTCATTCCGTGGGCGTTGTAAGCGGCGACAGAGAGAAACAAATCAGGAGCTGGGCAGCACCGTCTTCCTAATCACGACAGAAAATAATGAAGCGCGGTGGTCAACCCACTTGCCAAGCTTGGCGACCGTTGCACTTATCCCTGTGAGGCAAAGGGGATGCTTTAACTGGATGCATAGGTAACAGCGGTGAATGTAAATATAGTAAGCGCACGGAAATCTCAAAGTCTGAGGAATAAAATAGTCTGTCATCACACATTCAAGCAACGAATCGGACTTGTTACTTCATAACCCTCTTAGGAATCAGAGCACGCCTGTATCTGGTAGTGGTATGAATATATGCGAATATATACAAATATACTAGTGAAAAAAGCTTTTACTATGACTAGTTTTTAATAACATATCGACTTTTTTATAGGAGAGGGGGCAAATGATCATACGGTTCACCTGATGTTAAGTGATTACCGCCGCACATGAACAACTGCAACACCAACAACTTGCAAGGGCGTTGCCGGCCATTTAGAAGGGAGAAAACTCCTAGTGAAACGTACGGCGGTGGACTGCCAAGCATCCAGATGGTGTGGATGGTATCGGGAGGTTTGCCGCGTAGTGCGTTCATGAAATTTTGCAGCTGGGATTAATCCGAACAATTCCTCAGAGCACTCCACGTGGTAGATGGGAAAGAAAATGCAAAGAGATGCAACATCTCCTCGCAGCGCCAGTGAATCGAGCCGATCGGAAAGCACTCGGTCGTCGACGATTCGAGCAGCTCTGCGTTGGATGCCGTTTATTCGAAAGAGCTGGTACTAGGTAGCCCCAGCCCAAAGATGGAAAAAATACTCCATTTAGACCGAACCTGCGCCTTGTAAAGTTGCAGGCGATGTGCGGGCATGAAATACTGTCCCGTCGGGCTGAGCACGCCAGGCTTTTTAGAGGCCAATTTAACCTTATCTTCCGAGTGAGCACGAAACTGCACATCACTCAATATGTCGACGCCGAGGATTCCGACACCGGCTGAGGCAACAAGGGGAGTGCCGTGAAACTGAGGAGATACGACAAAGAGGTTCTTTTTAGCGGTTAACGCGCAAACTTGTGTCTTCTGAGGGTTAAACTAGACTTGATTTAGTCGCCCACAACCCGAGACTTTGTTCAGCAAAGACTCGACTTCAGACACGAGTTTTTCCCGGTAGTCGGAGGCGTTTTCCCAAGAAATATTGGCACGGCCGAGAAATATTGGAGACCTGTACCCTGTGTTAGTGTTTAATAAACGAGGTGGCGGCGCCAATAGCGAAACATACATTCAAATCTACAAGAATGCCTTTATATAGTAACCTCTACCATCTTTACCTAATTTTTATTGCAGTTTTTTTTTTCAATAAGAAAGAAGTTTTTTCTCAAGATCCAATGTTACACGATCATGATATCGATTTTGCTTCAACTATAATTTTCGCTATTCTCTTGTACCTTCCGCCATAGTCAACTGAAAAGCGAATACGGACGCGCCGCGATAACATCGACGTATCTTGTGCTATCGCCGCTAATCGCCTATTGTGCGGCGATAACAATCGGCAGGCTGCTATGACGGTTTCCCACATGCAACGGATCATTCGATCAGACGACCTCTTGCCTCTTCCGATAGCAAATTATATATATAAAAAAATTATTTATAGACGACACTTAGACTTTGCATTTTTTATAGAATAAGGGTTACAAATGAGCACAGAGTTCACCTGATGAGACGAGGATGTTGCAGCCTATAGATATCTACATTTATCCTCGATTAAGAATCAAAGAGCTGAAGCATTGTCAACTCTGAGGACTAAGATGGAATTCCTCGTTTCCAGTAAAATGGCCGGTATTTAGTACTAGCAGTTACTTTACGTTGTCGAACCGACATGGCTAATAAATAATACAGATAGGTATTTGCGCAAGCAACTCCACTCCTTGAGACATATAAGCCATAAAACTTGAAGAGTCGACAACCGATGAGGAACAAAGGTTCTCGAGGCAGCCTTGGATCGGTAAGTAGAGCTTAAGGCGGCTACCTACTTGATGGAGTTACGACCTAGTAACAGATGAAGGAAGTTGATGGATGTAGGTGACTCAGGCCCGTGCTGTGAGGTATTCCTTGTGGGTGACCTATGTTTAGCAGTGGACTTGTGAATGGCTATAATAATAATAATATTTCGCACGAAACAATTTAACAACAAAGTTTACAATAAGAGTGTTTCTCTATCCTCCGATATGCTTGTTGTATAGTAAAATTCAACAGGCATCTGGCATCTTCACGTAAAAGCCATTTGTAGTTGCGAATTATTTAAAGTGCCAATGCAAATTGCCAGTGCAAATTTTGCCCTTAGGGATGTCTCTTTTCCCAAAACTTTGTGTGACAAAAACCTGATAATTTCACTTGAATAGGCCAGTTTGCCACCCTTTTTTGTTTTAATTTAACCGTGTAGTGACGGCTTTAAAATATCCACTAAGCCATATCACTCCGTGGGTTTCGTAAGAGGTGACAGTGGGAAACGAAAACAGAAAAAATTGAGTTTGTTAACCCTCCTGCTAATCGTGCCAATTATGGCAGAATCTCCGTATGAAACAGTCTACGGAGGAGGTTAATGTAATGGACTTTATAGACAGACTATATAAATAGATGTATGGATGGACGGTAAAAAGGTAAGGGACGGTAAAGAGGAATCGACTTTAAATTTTACCGAGTGCTATTTTTTTATAAAATAAGGACAAAAAACGAGCACACAGTCCGCTTAATGGTACGTGGATGCTATGGCCCATAGACATTTACGTTTATCCTCAATTAAAAATCAAAATGTAGATGCGCTATCACCCCTAAGATATTTCCTGATAAAAGGATTTACGGTTCTCTACACTCACCATACGACACATAGCAGCATTATGCTACTACTTAACGTTGGTATTCCGTGAGAGTGTGATCCTACCCCGGTCGAGCCGAGCTAACAGTGTAATAGAATCCATCACTATGAAGCATTGCAATTTATTCCTCATGAATGCCAACATTCTTTAGCAGTTTTTGTTAGAATTTGATTCCAGGAGATCATACTGTCGACATCAACAAGTGGAATAGCAGTTTGAGTTAGTCTAGAAAAATAAATATGTGCAAACAACTCCGAAAAAATAACAATTAATTTCGAATTACCGATATTAGTCAATATTCTCTTATCTTAATTGAACTAATCTGATGGACGAGTGTGGGACTCTGAAGACATTTAAAGAAAGAAGGCTAATGTCTTTAGATAAATATCTGACCTATTACAACTGTCTATTCTTATTCAACTAAATGATCCGCATTGTGAGCTCGCTTTATTTGAATGTATTTAAAACTTTAATAGCATCTTAGATCCGCAAGGTCTTGACCTAACGCAGGTAGAATGTAAAATAGATTTAAAATATCTATTTTCAAATTATGTTTTACACTCACTGGTTTTCTTATGCCAACGCTACGAAGTAATCAAAGTGTATGGACCAGAGTTTAAAACTTAATTGGCGTCAATATAAGTTCAAAATCATAATTTGTTCATCTTACATTATTATACCCGGTAGTATTGGCTTGACTGTGAAGAGGCCAAAACTCCCACAGAAAATCAGCTTGGAGTAGGAGCTTATTGAATATTTAATCTTAATTCTTCAATAGTAAAAATGTATCTATATCTTTATTCTATTTCTATTTCAGCACATATTAGGTGGAGGTGGGACACTCACTCCCACTGTGCCTTCGTGTGGCCCTGTAACATTTCCTTTGTCGTTAATAATTCACTTACTTTTCGAAAACTTTAAGCCAGAATGTTATCAAACCCTGACAGGATCTGACCGATATATTGATCTTGGTTTCAGGGTCGGCTTCATTCTCGCATCTAATAACGTGACAACGTGGACTGAAATTTTTGTCATTTTAAATTGCCAGTGCATTCATTACCGGTGCAAATAATTGGACCAACACTTTCTTTTTTCCTCTTCTTTTATATCAAATTCATCAATTTTAAATGTTCTCATTTGGCTCACTTGTTGAAAAGGACCCTTGATTCTAAGAGGGCCTGGGGTAGAAAAAAGTATGTCGTGCTACCCTAACGCATATAGTTCACTTCATATGTCCTCGAAATGTTTTCAATTTCTCGGTTCCAATGCAAGTTCCCGAACTATCAAATCCAGGGCTGATATAACACGGTTTGCCCGCGATTCACCTTATTAAGGTTGATGCTTATTCATTTTCTCTTAGGAGCGTGGAAAGGCTCGATAAAAATCTGAAGTGCTTTGCATTTTAAATAAGCGGGAAGTTACAGGGATGGCCTGTAGAGTCAACCGTATATTTTTAATAAAAACGTTACCTCCACACTAGGATTTTCTCCTCTATCAAAAGGGGTAGTTTAAATACATAAATTTCACAAGGACAAACATCCAGACCCGGAACAATTTATTGTAGGTTGTACAAATACTTGTTCCGTGTGAGATTCAAACCCCCTGCCCTAAGCGCTGCAATTCATTGATAAGCCGTCAAGTACCATTCATCAGGTGATCTCGTCCCGTGGGTGGCGTAGCGGTCTCATGAGACCGCGGCCATATTCCGTCAAATCCCTAGCGGTCTCATGATGTCGCACACACCCACAGCACTTTAACCCATAAAACTTATACATAGAGACTACTTTTCTATGAAGAAGTTAGGCATTATATAATCAATATGAAATACTCTATCCACTAGTTCAATAAAAAAAACTGTTATCCTATGAATATTTATTTATAACCTACGTTCATTTCGTACGCCATTTTCGCGTGAAATTCATTATGTTGATATTTGGATTATTCTAGTATGTTATTAGTGTTTTTGTATAGTTTTTTATAATAAAATTGTAATGAAAGTTTTTATGTGAATATAATTTATCTTTTTACGTAAATAATTTCGAGCAATATGTACTGAAATACTTGTGATTTTCACGCCGCCGACATTGGTTTGGTATGTTTTTTTTTTGTTATTAAAATACAATAAAATATTTTTGTAATGAAGTAAAACCTGACTTTTGTTTAGACCACATGATAGAGAATTTTCTATAGATTTTATAATGCTAAACTTCTTCATAGAAAAGTAGTCTCTCAATATAAGTTTTAATAATTTTAAGTACTGTTGGTGTGTGCGGTCGCATGTGACCGTTTGGAATTTGCCGGGCGCATGCGACTGAATGGGATTTTTATGGCGCTTGAAGGGTTAAAAAGCTAATAAAAATTTATTAGATTTTTATTATCTATGGTTAAGGATTTTCCCCTATATCATGGAGACAGTTTACATATATGAATTAGATAAGGACAAACATCTGGAGACGAAACAGTTATTTGTAGGCTATAAAAATATTTGTTACTTATGGGATTCGAAATCGCGCTTCTTAACGCCGTAACTAATTACTAAGTCCCTGCGCCACGTAGCCGTCAACGTTATTACAAGTCATCTATTTGTTGAGACGCAAACGGATTCCCGAGCTTGTTAGTAGTCTCTCTGCAGTCCTGGTTTTTCTGAAAGCAAACAGAAAATATCATATTCGAAGCTTAAACACGATAAGCTCAAAACAACTCATACGTCATCAAAAATTCAGTGCAAACGCAACATCTACAGAAGCCAAATTGAAATCCTTAAGTTTGTCAAACGGCGAAACACACTGCAACTCTCAAAGGATTCTTGTGCGGAAATTCTCGGTAGATATAATAGAAATATCATTTGATACTCCAGTATACAGAATATCGAAGTAGAAAAGTTCAGTGTAATATTATATTATAAGCGTCGATATTACGACACGTATATCGACGGTGATGTGTCTTTCCTAGTATAATGGTGTTGGAGTTAGTGGTGCTGGGATTAGTGACAACGGGGATAGTACACGTAACTGAGAGGGGGAGGTGCTCCGCAAACTAAGTAAGACACATCATTTTATTTTATTACGTGGAGCAAATTAGTTTCCAACATCTATAATATAATTAATTTCCGCAAAGTAACGTCTGATTCTATTAATTAGTTTAAAGGAATATTTAATATCGTTAATGTTAAAGCTGTGATGGCAGCGTATTAGAACCTATCAGTTTAATTCACTCATGAGTGTCATACGTGACAGCTATGGAAAAGATTAGAAAGTTATTTATCGCAAAATTAGGTCGTCTAAATAAGCCCGATGTTAAATATTTGGACTAGGAGCAGCATTAAAGCTGAGAGATATCTGGTATTGCGTTCTATAACAGGAGAGATTCACAATAAGCAGAGGATTGTTAAGGTTATTGTAGTAAATTCCGTAAGTTATATATAAAATCTGGTCGTAACACTCTCGTCAGAGCGTTCGTGGTCGTCATAAACCGACATCTTGAGGAACAGAGAACACAACCGGGTAAGATCATCGATATCATAGAATACCAGTGTAAAAAAGCTTAATAGTGTTTTGTTTCGTATGGTGAGTGTTGATGATGAACCGGAGATTCTTTTACTGGAAATGAGACATTCCATCTTAGTCACCGGTGAAAACAACGACTCTGCATTTTGATTCTTAATTGAGGATAGATGTCTATGTGCAACAGTATTCACTTAACATCTGGTGCTCTGTGTGCTCGTTTATCACCCATTTCATATTAAAAAATGATCTAATGTAATATAATACTGAACTTTTAAAAATACCGATGGAAAAGGAACCGTTATCTGTACCAGGAGATAGTATTTAATTAGCATTAACGTAATTTTCTATCAGCGTATTCACAGTATACATATTTCATTTAACCAAGCAAAAGTATAGCGGATCTGGTTACGCGGAGACGCAGGCAAACAGCCTACACATTTCACTTAGGAACCATCCGGGGCGTCCTTCGCCTCGAAAGCTAATCTGCGTTTCACCTGCGGCGGTACCGACTGCGTTACGTATTAATACTGCGATGTGAGCTTTCAGATTTTACGAGAATTTCTAGCAAATTTGCGAGTATTTCTCGTTCTATTATAATTTTGTTTTAACGTACAAAATCGATTTGCTCAGTTTGATAGCTCGACTTAATTATAGAAAGGCATTGTTGATGTTTTTTTCTTTTAATTTATTGATGAAAATACGATGAACAGAAAGTTTATTTCAATGAAAGCCCATAAAATATGACAGTTCGGGTCGGTTAGATTTCTTTTAAACTTAAAATAACAGTGATGTCTCAGTGATCGCGAGGGTGAAAACTGGCAGTGATCACCGAATGGTGAGAGACACACGGAACCTAAATGTTAAGTTGTAGAGATCACGTCTAACGAAGCTAACGCTCAGTCCTCTTCGAGCTTTAATCCAAGTCGCGAAAACTTTTATCTCGAGTTACAAAACCATGTTCAGTGCCTAGAAGCCTGCAATGCAGTTAACGATATGAATAACAAAGAAACTGTCCATGTGGTTAGAGCTAAGTTCCGCAAGACTCGTCGCAGAAGAACACCTAAACTCTCCGATCATACTATTAATCTCATGGCTGTTAGTCGGGAGATGAAGCTGCAGTCTTCAGCAGATTTGACAGCATATAAGCAAGTGAACAGATAGATTTCCAAATGCATACAGCGGGACATAGCAACTTCATTACAGCTCGTATTGAAGAAGCGATCTATCGGAATCAGGGCTCCAAAGTCTTTGCCAGAGACCTGTCTGCCAGAAAGAGCCAACTGTCGAGGCTGACAGTGCTCAATTTCCATCGTGAGCCGACGAGAAATTTTCGAGAGTTAATACGAATCGCAGGCTCGACGACTTCCAGCCTCCCGAACAAGCCGGTTTCCGAAAAGGCTAACATTAAGTACCATAGACCACATACTATACATACCCTTCTGCCGATAGAACAGAAGACCGAAGAGTACAATCCTCCAGTTTGCCTTGCGTATGTGGGCTGTGAGAATGCCTTTGATTCCGTCGAAATTGGGCGGTGTTATAGTTCGTTAGCGGTGCCAAGTTGACTGTCAGTATATGGAAGTGCTGAAGTGTGTCAGTATATGAAGTGTTTCTACTGTGAGACTACCATGGCTATCCGAGTACAGAACAAGTGCAGAGAAGTGTAAGACAGGGTGACGTTATATCCCCGAAACTCTTCATCGCTTCATTGGAAGATGTTTTCAAGCTACTGGACTGGATATGATACAGTATTAACATAAATGGCGAGTACATCACTCACCTTCGATTTGCCGACGATATCTTTATGGCAGAATTGCTGGAGGACCTAAGCACTATGCTTAATGACCTCATAAGTGCTTTCCAACGGGTAGGTATTAAGATGAATATGGACAAAAAGATTATGTGTAACGTCCACGTCACACCTACACCGGTAGTTGTTGGGATGTTTGGGGGGTAGACAAGTATGTTTATGGTCGATCCACGGATTCAACTCGGTTGAGCAGCGTTCGGGAAATTACGACACATCTTCTCGTTGCAAGTGATGGCTTATGAATGTGAGACGTGGTCCTTCACTGCTAGCCGTATGAGGAAGCTCAAGTTCGCTCAGCGTGCTATGGAGATAGCTATACTCGGGGTTTATCAGCGTGATAAACTTAGAAATAAGGATATCCGCAGTAGAACCAGTGTGACTGACATAGCCCAACAGATTAGTAAGCTGAATTTCCAATGGGCTGGCCATATAGCTTGAAGAACTGACAACCGATGGGGAAAAAAGGTTCTCTAATGGCAGCCTTGTACCGGTAGGCGAAGTGAAGGGCATCCCCCACTAGATGGAGTGACAACTTGGTGTGACGTGCAGGAAGTCAGTGGATGCAGGTGGCTCAAGACCGTGCTTTGTGACATTCCTTGGGGGAGGCCTATGTTTAGCAGTGGACTTAAGGGGTGTAATGATTACGAATGATAATAAATATACCTGAGCCACAAGGATTTGATATCATGGTATCTCAGGGACCTGGTAGCCGCATGTGAATTTCTTAGAAGCAAAGGAAATGCAAAACCGATATTGTTATATGGCCTTATAATTGGCATTTACTACTTACTCGACCGTACCACCATTTAGTGGCAGCCAAAGAGAGTCCACTACCCCAAATCATTCTGGTGGATGTTTCGCGTTGGGTGTAGTAAGAAGCGACTAAGGACAAAACGACCTGTGACGTTTAAAAGAATTACCCTTTTAATATATTAGCAGCTTGGTGGAGTAGCGGCTTAGCGCTTGGCATCGCTGAGTCACCGGCTCGAATTAGAACTAGAATAACGCCCGTTTTACGCTGCTCTTTGACCTCCGTCGGAGTATTTTACTCTTGACGAAAAGAGACGATTATACACACATTTGTCTGACTGCAGCCGATAATCTTTTTTGTATTTGCCTTTTGTGAATGTTGAATGTTAATGATGAAGTGAGATTCATACCAAAACTTACTAATCATCCCCCTCAAAGAAGTGCCAAGAAACACGATCCTGAGTTACCAGCATTCGTTTACTTTCATGTCTTAACATATCTTGACTTCATCTCGTGGCGGGCCGTCATACACTTCGCTAACCGGTACGAGGTTGCCACTCGAGAACCTATTTTTTCTATCGGTTGTATGTTCTTCAAGCAACATTCCCTTTAAGAGATATGCATATTTAAAATTTGCAATAAGTAATAAGTGAAAGTCAATAAAAGCTGTTAATGTTCCGAATAAAATAAATAAGTAAATAAGCTTCCAAAACCGTAAATAAAAGTAGCCTGACGCAATCCCTAAAATTAATACTGTCACAAATTCTTGGAAATTAACTTTGAGGTTCAAAGTTTTCTTTTAATTAAATTTTAAATTAATTAATTGCTACTTAAAGTTCCAGATTGAGGAAGCACGTTCTTTTTTCCTGTTCGGTTTACGAAAAAAAAAAGTCATT
>DWHP01007375.1:0-10980 GCA_018247895.1 Parnassius honrathi
CACTCACCATACGAAATACAGCAGCATTAAGCTACTATTTCACGCTGGTATTCTGTGAGAACGTGGTCCCTCCCCGGCCGACCCATTCGTGCTACAACTATATTTTTAATATAACTGCAGCATGGCTCTACCACGTATAAGTATACTATATTCCTGGTCGCTAAAACATATATCATTTTTATACTATTATGAATAACTTATTATAGATAAATCTTTTGTTTCATTTTGATAAGTCATATCATAGCTCATATAAGTCAGCGTAAGTTTCATAGTACGCGAGAAACCCGGGTTTGATTCTCAGTGGCGCCAAGAAAAGGCATATAACAATTTTAGTGCTGATTTACCATGAGTTCAGTGCTGAAGGAAAACATAATGAAACAACTGGCATGTCTCGGATATTAAAAAAAAATATAGAAAACAAACAGGGTGCGCCAAAACGCCCAGATAGTCTGTCTGGGCAGCTTAACCAATGCCTGCTTCTAGAAAGTTAGTCTTAAGAGTAAGTAAGCGACAGTAGCTTAATGCAGTCCGCGAACTCAAAAGGTCGTGGGTTCGAATCAGCCATTCGTACTATAAGTTCATACTGCGTAGATCTGAAAAAATTTTATAATATTAATCTGGAGGTAGCCTCGGTTAACTATGACATTCGTCAAAAAAAGTGCCCAAAACGTCACCTATGTAAAATAAGCTATACGCAATAAAATCCGTTAAAACTGGTTTTATTTAAATAAAACATCAAAATTAAAAAGTACAAAAATACTCTCTTTCTTCGTTCTTGTTTAAAAAGACGAGTTCAAATACCTAATTTTGTAAGTTAAGTTTTACAACAATTACCTTCCTGTCGTACAGTCTGTCGACTCTCAGGTTCAGCAGCAAGGAGACAACGCGTCGACACGGATCCCTGTGGATCCTACGAGCGTAGCCCGGTCTGCACTGACAACTCGAGATGCCTGAAATAAAACGCTAGGTGTAATAGTAAATATATTGTTTAGATATTGGTCCATGGTTCGAATCCGCGACCAAGTAATTTTTCGTAATTAATGCAAGTAAAGTTGACAAAGTTAAAGTCCATAGAAAACTACACCTATACCCGATTAATAATCAAAATGCAGATGCGTTGTCACCCCCGAAGACTAAAGTAGAATCGCAGCTTACAATTATACTTGCTGTATCTATCCTTTAGACCGTAACACAACAATATATGCTGTTTTACACTGATATTCTGGTATACTAATGTGGCTGTGTTTCATATGCAAAAAGATCTGGCGAATTCCGATAGATGGCGGTGTAACCATTCCGTTAAACGCTATGTCAATAAGTACCCGGACCAGCGACAGGTATCACCGTCAAAATTACGGCAAATCTGGTATTACAATAGTAAACCGCCAGCCTAGTATGAGGGTTCTGACAAGCCCTTACTATAGCAGGTTCTGGCCAATGCCAGGCATTTGGCCTACGAAATTTTACGGGAAGAACAAAAAAGACGAGGATAGAAAATATTTTGTACACACCTGCTTCTGTCCTGCACTTCTCATTTTGCGCCTGATCACAAGTAGAGTCGTCACCAACGATGCATGTATCAATTCTGTAAACAAAGATAACATTATATATAACATCATATTATCTGTAATGATGGTAATGACTTATTACGTTTTCTCGAACACATTTAAATAAAACTATTTTTACGGATTTGATCGCGTACTACTTTTTTTTTATTCCCGACTTTTCTAGTGTTTAAGACACTCGTTGTCACGGGGTCTGAAGTGTTTGACTGTTTAATGTAAAGATAATCGTGGTTAATAATCATATTAGGACGTCAAATCTGTAAAACTAGTTATTTATTCGGAGTTTTATATATTTAAAAATGCTTGCCAAGCATATGACATATGATATGCAATAGCTATTTTACTTGTATAGTTGTAGCACGAATGTTTCGGAACGGGGCAGGACCACGCTCTCACAGAATATTAGCGTAAAATAGCAGTTCAATGCTGCTGCGTTTCGTATGGTGAGTGTAGAGAACCGGAAACTCTTTTTACTGGAAAAGATACATTCCATCTTAGTCCTCGCGGCTGATAACGCATTTTCATTCTGATTCACAAACGAGGCTATATGTAGATGTCTTTGAATTACAGCAACCATTTACCATCAGGTGGGTTGTGAGTTCGTTTGTCACCCTTATCCAAAAAAAATAATCTGGCAAATATATGTAAATATATGTATGGACCACGTCCAAATGTTATCACTGGCCTAAGTTCCAATATAGTGTAGCAAATATATAACGAGTGCAACTCACCGTACGGTGGGCTGCGGTCTGCGGTAAGGTTGCTGCGGTCGTGTGTGCACCGGGTGAGTCCGACGTGGCGGTAAAGTTGGAGGCTGCGGTATATCATCCGCTGGGATGGCTACGCCTGTGCCGATAGCCGGTCCTAATGGCGATTGCGGAGGCGGTTGTGGTGGCACTAGGGAAGAACAATCGCTTGTTAGTTTACAGTCTTAAAAAGTTACCTCCACCACTAGTAGAAAAGAAAATTACTCTATTGTGGAAGGATTTTAAGTACATTAATTGCATATGGATGAACATTCAGACAGGAAACAATTATTTATAAGCCATAAAAACACTTGCGGGATTTGAATCCATTGATATCCAAAGCAACGGAACTTGCTCAGGAACTACTACCGATTTGAATGGTTGAAAACCGATGTTCCGTGCGACTATGGTTTCCAGCACAAGCTGAGTCCTCGTGCAATTTATGTATGTAAACTGCTTCCACAATAGGAGAAAGACCTTGTGTTGGGGTAATGAAATTTTTAAAGAAAAGGGTAACAACTTAAAATAATTTAAAAAAACTGCGGTTGCAAACACGCCTTCAATATCCTGCCTGCAAATCATGGAAGGGATAATTCAATCGATGTCTGAAAGTCTACGTCTAACAAGCGGACTATTGATAGGTTGTATTTAATAAATTAATGAATGAAGTATGTAGTTAGTTTCTAAGGGCAGTGATCGTCTGATTTAAAACTGCATGTGCCTCCGTTTTATTTTTGCTTAATGTTGTCTGTTAAAGCCTATTAAATTCCACTACTGAACATCCCCCATAGATTGCCTCATAGCGGGGATATTTGCTGTAGCTGCCACGCATGGCAAACGTGTTGGCAATCGAAGTTTCATTTTTTATTTTTAGTCTCCATCTCCTGATTTGTTTCCCTCTGTCGCCTCTTAAGACACCCGCGGTATGATAAGGGGTACCGGATATTCTTACACCGACACTGCACGGCGTAAATGTTTACACCTTTATTATATTAAAGATAGAAAGCTTTATATTTTATAATACGAGTACTTAAAACATACCTAATATGGTAAATATGACAAAGGCTACCAATAAAACATTGTACATTTTTATAACATGTTTTTTTTAATGGAAAATCGCCAAAAAGGTGAGTAAAGAACCTTGTGTCAAAGTATACTTACAAGATTGGTGCGGCACTGGCTGTACTCTTGACGGCTGAATGCTGGTGGTGGTGGAATCGAACAGGTTGAGATAAGTGCGTTTCCCGTCGATCGACACGAAGCCCTGTGATCCTGCTGGTGATACGATGATGTCGTCGTGGTCACCGAGGCCGGCGGGGTGTAAGTTTTCTATGTGTACTGCGAAAAATATTTACCAGTTTTTTTTTTGTTTATAGAATCTGTGTGACAAAGGAGCACACAGTCTACCTGATAAGTAAATGCTGTGGCCCATAGATATCTACATCTATCCTTAAGTAGCAATTAGAATGCAAATGCGTTGCCACACCTAGGACTAGATGGAACGCCTTGTTTCCAGTAAAAATGGTCTCCGGTTCTCTACACTCACCGTACGAAACACTGCAGCATTAAGTTGCTATTTTACGGGTAATCTATGAGAGCGTGGTCCCCGGTCAAGCCGACCCATTCGTGCTACAACTAATATATCTGCAGCGTGGCTCTACCACGTCTATATTATACGGTCCACATGCGTTCCACTCCTATGCACAGACTTCCTTTGATTTCTGAGAGGCTAAGGATATGTCAAATGTCTACCCCAATGCGTGTAGGCGGACTTAGCATGACTTCCATATATATTTTTTTAATTTCTTAAGCATGCAGTTTTCCTCAAGATTTTTTAAGGAAATCCAGGTTGCTCGCGTACTACTGTATTTGCGTCGAACGCTAGCCCCTTAGCTGTCACGGTACGGTGCGATAATAATGATAATGATGTGAATGGAATGAATAAAAAACATTACATCGATTGATAAATTTTCTCGTACTCTTTTCATTGAATCTATTATATGATATTTTATACATAATTTTCACTTATCTTCATTTGTATGTATTTTCATATTTTATTTTTATTTTGTACGCTCCCTCTATCTTAATTCTGTTTGCATCAGTTCTCTACGCAAAGGTTGTCTGGAAAAAATCACTTACAGAGTAATAAGACCGCCTGTTGTACAAATTCTACTTTAGATTTAACTGTACTGGATGCTTTATATTTTGGTGTAATAATGAGTAAATAAATAAAATAAATAAATTTGTAAACTAAATGTTGATTATTGAAATAAATTTTGCGCATATCTTAGTATGAAAACAACCCAAAAAAACTTTCACAAGCAAAAAAAATTATACAAAATTTTCTTACTTGAAGCACCCCCTTTCTCTCCTGGACCCTGTATCGCAGAGACGGTCACATCAAATATCTCTCCATAGCCTGGCAGATGGGGCTGAGGTGCTGTTATCACCGAAGCGTCGGGCCTGTGCCGCGAGCCGTGGGGCTTGAAGTCAGTGTCGTCGAGGACGATGCCCGGTCGAGGACGATAGGGGTGATATGGTATCCCTTGAGAAGCTGAAAATGTTTTAATTTTATTTTTATTATATAGCTCAATAATAACCAGCTGTTAAAATTATAAAGTAATGTAAGGACAGGGGAACACTAACGTTAGTTAATTCAGAAAAGGAACGTTATGTGAGAGTTTCTAGTATGTTCGATATCGGAACTATGCATTTACTTATGAAATGTAAGCGGAAATTATAAGTTAAAAATGTATATTTATAAGGTGATACTTACACGGTAATGGTTGAGAATTTATAGATGAGGTTTTGATAGCATCATTAGCACCGGAGAATTCACTGACTGTCGGAGCGTGACTGATAAGACCGTCTGTCGGTGTTGCAGAGTTGGTCGATGTGGTTGTAGTCGAAGTTACTTCGAAAATGGATGGTTGTATTAATTGGTCAACTGAAGTCCGATTCTTAGAAACTTTATCAACTGGCCTTTCATCTGCAACCGTATATTTGTCTTTATTTTGCTTATCCTTCTCTGTGCTGTATTGTGAGTCTTTTTTCTTATCTTTTTCAGTTTTGTTATTAACAGGTTTTTCCGTTTTAGGTCTTTCTGTGGTTGTTGTAGTAGAAATTTTCTCGGTCGCCGGTTGAGTGGGTTGTTCAGTAGGTGATTCAGTTTGTTTCTCAGTAACTGCTTCGGTTGTTTTTTCAGTAGTTGTGGTAGTCGAAGTAGTAGTAGTTGTTGTAGATTCTGTTGTTGTTGATGTTGTAGTAGTACTTGTTGATATAGATGATGTTGTAACAGCGGTTGTGAGCTGAATTTCGTCTTTGTCAGCTTCTTGCGTGCTCGTTTTAGGAAAATTAAACGTAAGAACCGATTCGTTATCTTCATGGTGTATATTATTTTCAGAATGACTAGTTTCGTTTTCACTGACCATTTCTTCGGGCTCATTATCGTCTAAATTCGGGATATCTATAGGTGCAGGAGGAGGTGTAGGCTTGTAAATCGGCAGACCAGGGTTAGGTCTTCTATTTGGTGGCCTAGGACGAGGTCTCTGCCAGGGAGGCATTGGTCGATGGAACCCTGGCCGATGAGAGCTCATTGGTGGAACAATTTGCTCAGGTAAGTTGACACCATGATACGGAGGTCGATCGAAAGGATAAGGAGGTGGCGTTTTCGTAGGACGAAATGCATATGCTGGAGGCGTTATGATTTGATCTAGATCTGGAAGCGGAGGTACATCTGATATTTTAGGTGGCCCACGATTGTTTATTCTAGAAGCCATAGGTCGTCCTGGTCTTCCATTCAATAGTTGTGTATTAGCTTGCACATTAACGTTACCATTTAATAGCTTGACTATTCCTGTGATTATATTTTGTATATCTGAGTTTTGTCGACCCTGTTCTTTATGGCTGGCTGTCGCAAAAATCGGCTGCACTGCAGTAGGCCGTATTTTGGGTCCCGCAGGAGCTAGTGCACGCCCCTTCGGGACCCTTTTGGCTTCCCCCGGAAAATTGAAATCAAGTTTATCACCAAACGTATCTGACGACATAACCATTACGTCGTCATTTCTATCGAGTAAAAAATCTAATGTCTTCGTTGGAATAATTTCGTAGTACTTTCTCTTGTTGTGTAATTCTAGTTCGTTGTCAATTTCGTTGTGATTCGATGTAGGAATGTCATCAATATTTATAGATCGTGATTCTCTGTCATTTGGATCAGCAGATCTTGCAATAATTATGTGGTTTTCATGTTCTTCATTGCTTCCTTGTTCTTCTGGTTCCATATCGACATCTATTTCAAATTTAGCACTAGGTTCTATCCTAAAGGCTAAGTTTTCTGTGTGTGATGTCTGTAGTACATCATCTAGATCTAGTTTGTCGTTAAGTGCCGACTTTGGCGATAGTTGAGATATTGTATACATTTGTTCATAACCTGAAACAGAAAGATACATTTTTATTATTGTGTATGCAAATAAAATTTTCTCGAGTTTTAAATGTAACTTCATTAACGTTATCATTATAGCCCGTCACAAGTCCACTGCTGATTATAGACCTTCCCCAAGGAATGTTATAAAACATAGTCCTGAACACCAGCACTATCGACATAACGCATCTTCTACCAGGTCACCGCCCTACCTAATGAGCTGCCGGACACTTCGCTTACAGATATGAGACTGAGCCACTTGAGAACCTTGCAAACTCAATCGATTGTAGGTTCTCAGAGATATATGACCGGCCCATTGCTTTTACAGCTTACTGATCCGTTGACCTTTTAATTAGTTAATTGACAATATAGATCTCTTAATAAATACTGCACGTTACGGTTATTATTTTTTACGTATATAATGTAACTAACAGAAAACGAGTTGACAATCAGATTGTAGCTCATTCTGCGAAACTAACAGGCATTACGTGTGACATAAGCGTAATTTATAAAGTGACATAAGTCTCTTGAATACTCGTCGTATGCTAGTACACAAAGGGTACAATAGGATCGGTGCTGGAGCAAACTGACAATGTAACCGATAATAAAACCGTATACTTTCACTTGTTGCTAAGTAATAATGTGACGGTGACTGCAAGGTAGACGTTATATTTAATTAATGTGCTAGGTTATGTTATTTTCTAGCATGTTTTCTATTACAAAATATAATCCCCGTGAGTGCTGTAAGAGGCGACAGAGGGAAACAAATCAGGAGATGGGTAGCAGTGTCTTCTTAATAACGACTAAAAATAAAAACCCAACCCGCTTGCAAAGCATGGCAAAATGGCAAATTTTCTTCCTTCTGACCTATGTTTAGCAGTGGACCTTAATAGACTGTAAAGGTATAAGGGGGACAACAAAAGTAGGTTTATATGACCTTAGAATTTAAGAGCACACTTAATAATTTTTAAATTAAACTCATTATTTTGAGATTTCAACCAATATTAAGATATGCGTCACCAGTAATCTCTAATGAAGTACACTAAAGCAACCGATGAACAGGGCTATAAAAACTTCGTAAGGCCCACAAAACAGAATTCAAGTCATCGTGTACATCCTTTCTCACAAGCAGTTTTAAGTGTCACATATATTGGTTTAGCACGGCTGTGTATACTGCTGTCATCACTGTACGACTGTTTCTCCTCGACACCGTCACGCTCTAGCGGCTTTATGTATCGGAAGATACGGTTTTCTATTCGAACGTGTAGTCAAGAGCGATGAAGAAATGCCGATTGGAGAGGATATATATAATTAAAATTTTCTTAATTGGAATACAAAATACAAGCTGTTGCGAAGATTCAAAAATTTGCCAACGGTAATTTGGAATCAGAGCCGTAGAAGATTAGGAGCTAAGGGTTAAGCGCTCGCTTTGAACTTCACAGTGCGAACAACAATTTAATAAAATACACGTAATCTGCATGTTTGAGAAATTAAAAAAAATATTTCGAAGACATGTGAAGTCCGCCAAAATACTTCTTTGCACTAAAACCGGCTCAGAAATGAGAGGTATGTGCCCAGGAGTAGGACATATATGGGTTGTTAATTTACTTTTACTTTACTTGGAAATAAATACATTTATAGACATTACTGTCATAATTTAATATTTTCCAACTATTTTTTATACACTTTAATGCGATAATTGCTTCCTTCAAAAGATGCCAAGCATTTAATTTATATTTTAGGCTAGGCTAGGGTTTCCATGGGTGATTTCTGTATCTCAACAACAGGGCCCCCACCACCACCACCGAGTCCTAATGTAAATCTAAACCGTCTAGGGACCCATTAAAACACACACAAAAAAAAAATATCAAAATCGGTCACGTCTTTTTTTAGTTTTCGTGAAACTAACGGACAACAATTGATTTTCATATATAGTCGTGGATATAGGTACTTAGCTTACTGTTTGAATGCGCATCTATTATGGCAAGATGAGGTAAGATAGAACAAAAGGTTGCATAGTCGGCGCATTTTTAAATGTCCAAATAACTATATTTAGCGTCAAGTCATGTTTTATGAAAGAATAATAAATAAACTAGGGCAAATGTATTATATTATAGTTGTATAAACTTTTGCATTGCAAATTTTGCAATTGGCTCGTTTTCCTGCAAATGGCTCGTTTCAATCTACCTCACATGATGTTGCATCCGAACTGTACAAATATAATCGTAAATACAATTTACATCTTTTATAATTAGAATAAAACTAATTGCACAGGTTAACTGCGATTAATTTGAATGATTTTCAATTCCAGACGTTTCGGGTGCCTTTATAATTTGTTTAAATTTATAACGTTATGTACACGAGTTGTGTACTTTTATGTTTATGATGTATATAATTGCGGGTTATAATAATGCAACTTTATAAGTTAACTAAGCTTAATTATTCAATAAATTATTTATTCAATAAATTTAATGTATTGTATATATATCTTAATTATTGTAAGAGAAAATAGAATATTATTTTGACAATGCGTGAAATTCCCCCACGCTCATATTCATTTTATTCTAAGCAACAGTTTATTTGACGATTATTGTTATTTACAAAATTGCAGGAGGTCAAAGCTAAGCCCGTTATTTTACTTAAATATCATCAATAGAATCGGGCGTAACTTTGCAGAAATCCGTTATATTAAAGATGTGTGAGGAGGTGACGGAGACTGAGTAAATCATTTGATTTTATTATGCGGATCTTAACTAATTAGTTTTGTTTAATTTAACATTTCTTATTCTATTCCCACCATCCGTCACACAACCACAATTAACTATTTACAGTTTTATAACTTACACAAAACATATAACTTGTATATTGTATTGTATATTGCATATAACAACATATAATTTACACAAAAAATAATAATATAAAAACTATACCAGCATAAAAATATTTTATAAAACTGGATCAAATCTGATCAGCTATAAATTTATTATGAAGTTCAGCCGCTGAGGTGATTCGTGTTTCTGTTTCATTTCTTGAATTCAAAATGTTTGTTGTCAAACTTTTACGGACATGCCTCCGATGTAGTTCTCTCTTACCCTGATGACTACTTCATTATATTAGGATATTTTATAATAATAGTCACGCTGATGACACCTTACGTATTTTGGATAGACATATCAATAGCAAATATTAATTGCAAAGTCAGATTAGTAACTGCTCCAATAGTTTCAGATGATTCGCACGATTAAGTTTTTGAGTTTACTATTTAAAAATCACATTAAAACTACTGGAGGCTCGGGCTCACACAGTCAAGTAGTAGAGGCAATAAATATATATCTTTCGCAAATAGACTGAGAATCTAATTTGAGGGACAATAATATTGATGTCTCTGTATCGAATTTCTACAAAATTTTAAATAATATAATAGAAAAACCCGTACCTGCTAAAACCATTAAATTTAACACTAAGGTATAATAGGGATTAAAACTATATATGAAAAATTAAAATTTAATGCAAGTGAAAGAAGTATAAACAGGATAGTGATTACAAATATTTTTCAGGACGATTGTTATAACAAATGTCTCAATAATGCTCAACAATATAGGATTAGAATTTATAGTAAATTCTTTAGGTTTTTCATAAAATCAAAACGAAAATGTGATGATCTTCCAGATATAATGTTTCTAGATGATTATACGATTTCAGATCTGGCAAATATAAGTGGTTTATTTAATATTCATTTTGGCTCCGATTTTAGTGTTAATACTTCAAATCATAACCGTAAATTACAGATTTTTACTTCGGCTCAGTTGATCAGCATAAGTTCGGTCACTTTTACGGTCCCTCAAGTTTTTATGTATTTAAGCTTGGATGTCAGTAAGGGATCAGAACCTGAGAGCATTCCAACTCTTGTTGTTACAAAAGTGTTACCGTCAATTAGCTCAACCATAAATAATTTTGTTTAGAACTTCATGAAGTTGGGTGAAATGCCTTTACCATAGAAAAAAAAATCGTTCATAACTCCCATATTTAAAAGTGGTAATAAGCACGATATATAAAATTACCGCCTTATTTCGAAATTAAGCTCGATTCCAAAACTATTTGAGAAAATTATTTATATATGATAAACTCTTTAATAGTTCGACCAAGTTATGATTCCGACGATATCCCGGACGTCAGTCTGAGCGAGATTAGAATGGCTCTCCAGCACCTTATAAACGGCAAGTCCCCGGGCGAGGATGGAATTACAGCG
>DWHP01007376.1:0-10980 GCA_018247895.1 Parnassius honrathi
CAACGTTAATATTCAAGTTTTCACTTCTGCCGGCACTCCCGGAGTGCAACCCGTCGTTGTTTGGCTAAACTTGATTCCAGTAGCTCGCTACTCTTAGGGCCTCCAAATTCATCAGAGATAATTTTTTTACAGAATTGGGTGACAAACGAGCATGCAGTTCCTCTGATGGTACGTGGATGCTGTGAACCATAGACATCTACATTTATCCTCAATTGAGAATCAAAACGCAGATGCAGATTGTCAACCCTAAGGAAGAAAGATGTAATGCCACGTTTCCAGTAAAAGGGGTCTTCGGTTCGCATTACTCATCATATGAAACACAGCAGCATTAAGCTACTATTTTACGCTGGTGTTCTGTAAGAGCGTGGTCCTACCCCTGTCGAGCCAAACCATTCGTGCTAATGCAATAATATAGCTGCAGCAAGGCTCTATCTACCACGTAAAAAAATGGAATACAGGCTATAAATAGACGAAAATGTAACAAACTAGTAAACAGTGCACTGTTTACTAGTTTGTCACACTTTCGTTGGTCATAGCATCTACTTACTATTAGTTCATCTGATAGTAAGTAGATGATATAGCCAAAAGCCGCCTTGTCCTCTTTCGGATCGAATGCCTCATTACCAGTAAAAATGGTCCCCGTTCCTCTTCACTCACCATTTAAAACACTGCAACAAAGTGCTGCAATTTTACGCTGGTACGGTGTGTAAACGTGTTCCCCGATCGCCCCAATTCATTTGCGTTGTAGTCAGAGTACGCTGCAATAAGCTGCCTTTCGCAGCACCAGTATACATGAAAGGATAACTCTGTGCACAATTGCGATTGTGCTTTGCAAGGACACCTTAATGCCTTGTGGATTCCTTAGTCTTGGACTTAAAATGCATGCAGCGAGGCTGTACCATTAATTGCCAAAAAACAAATTTGTAGCCGCAGTCCGCAGAGCCGCAACCAAACCCTTAATCACTGCGCTACCGTATTGTTACGGTTCGTTGGCCGCACCCGGGGCTGAACGCTGCTGGGCGAGAGAATCTCCCCTTTTCCTTTCACTCCCAAATACTAATTCATGTGTATTGCTCTCCCGTGTTAACTATTAATTTCAACTCAATTCCATGATATTCTTACAGCTACAAGGAGCTCGTGAAGCTATTGCTAGAGAGCGGTGCGGCGGTGGA
This sequence comes from Parnassius honrathi, assembly GCA_018247895.1. Lineage (NCBI taxonomy): Eukaryota > Metazoa > Arthropoda > Insecta > Lepidoptera > Papilionidae > Parnassius > Parnassius honrathi. Next base: position 1,173 of record DWHP01007376.1, read on the forward strand.
CTACCGGCCAGACGCCGGTGAGCAGTTCCCCCGCACCACGCTCTGTGACGAACCACTGCGTCTGGCCATCAGGAACAAGCACTATGTAAGTTTAACTGCCGCGTCGGTGTAGTGGTCGTGAACTGCCTTTCTTGAGGCCCCGGGTTGGGCCGAAGAAGAAGTCGCTTGCATTGAGTTTTTCTGTCAAGTAATTCTCAATAGTTGCTCAGTCAGGAAGTTGGTAGTCTTTCACCCCCATGTCCCGGTAAGCACGCAAAGCCGCTGGCCCTGAGCCTGGTCTCTCTCTGCTCGTGTCCGTTTACCGTCGCATCTAACTATGAAAGTGAGGGAATATAAAGTGCACCTGTGCACTATAATCATGTCCGGCGCAGATAGCTGGTCTCCGTTGAGACCGGCCGCAGTTACTGAAATTCGGTCTGGAGAGGATTATGTAAATACGACTGGACTGTGCTACGTATGATGGCTTAATGGTAAGTAGTTTAATAGGACCAAGGGTTATGTAATGTAGAAATTATCTCAGAGATAATAGTTTTGTGTTCTTACAAGGATTGATTAAAATGAACTAAAATCTCCGGAGAAAAGATAATAAATAGCACGTTTTCACTGCGCCAAAATAAAATAATGAATACCAAAATAACTTTTAAATGAAAGTAAATGTTGACGCTATATTGTTTTTTATAGAATAAGGGTGACAAACGAGCACACAGTCCACCTGATGGTAAGTGGATCCTGTAGCCCATAGACATCTACATTTATCCTCGATTAAGAACCAAAATGCAGATGCGTTGTCATCCCTGACGACTAAGATGGAATGCCTCGTTTCCAGTAAAAAAGGGTCTCCAGATCTCTACACTCACCATACGAATCACAGCAGTATTAAATGCTGCTATTTTACGCTGGTATTCTGTGAGAGCTTGGTCCTCCCCGGTCGAACCGACCCATTTGTGCTACAACCATAATATAGCTACAGCGTGGCTCTACTACGTATAATTACCTAAATAATTAAATGGAATGTTTCGACACAATTATAAAACGAATACGAAATTAGAAGCACGTGCTAATAAGAATTGCTAATTCATCGTCATTATTATTACAGCCCCTCCCAAGTTCCCTGCAGAACAAAGACCTCCGTCAAGGAATGCCATAAATACAGTCCTGAGTCACACGCATACGAAGACTTCTCGCATGGTTTACTGGTTTATCACTCCATCTAGTGGCGACCGCCATTCACTCCGTTACCAGTACGAGGCTGCCACTTGAGAACCTTTTTTCCCTAACGGTTATTGGTTCTTTGCTTCTGCTCCTTTGAGCTATGTCAGTTACTCTGGTTATCCCGCGAATGTTATCCTTAGAGATATCTATCTATTACACAGAAAAAGTTCTTTTTATAGATCAAGGGTGACAAACGAGCATACGGTCCACCAGTGGTGGTAAGTGGATGTTGTGGCCCATGTTGTACATTCTCGAAGAATCAAAATGCGTTGTCACCCATGAGGACTAACATGGATTGTCTCGTTTCCTGTAAAAAGGGTCTCTGGTTTTTTACATTCGCCACACGAAACGCAACAGCTTTAAGCTGCTATTTTACTCTTTTATCCTGCGAGAGCGTGGTCTTTCCCCGGTCGAGCCGACCCATTCGTGATACAACTTTAAAATAGAGCAGCGTGGCTCTATCACGTAAAACTCTGAGCGTAGCCCTCTCCATAGCTCACTGATCGCTTCCTCACAATGTCAGCAGGTTACTGGTCATTTTATTGCTGGCAACACACATAGCTATATATACTATCTTTTTTTTCTCTTTATTTGGATCACCAATACACAATACTAACAAAAATATAATTCAACACTGTATGCTATGTGTTTATCTTCTTACAGGTAACCACAATTTACATAAAAAGCGAAGTGATTTTTTTAAAGATACGGAAACTGATAATAAAACAGATAATAATGAAAAATAAAAGAAATATAAAACATAAAATATTAAATATTAACTAAATAAAACGTAATTAAATAAAACGTGTTATTTTAATCCGTACTCATATTTCGTACTCATTTTAGATTTGTGAATTTGACAGGAAGTGGCTCGTTTACTGTTGGAGCACGGCGCAGATCCCAATAAGCGTTACTTTTTCGGTTCCGAAATCAACCTGGTTTCCGATCCTGAATATCTAGAACTACTGCTTACATTTGGAGCCAACCCTGATTCTAGAGACCGAGCGGGACTGACCCCATTGATGAAAGCGGCCAGGCAAAAAAGGGTTAGTTGAGTTTTTTTTAAATATGGCAATGAGAGATGTGTGATGTTATGAAAGCTCCTCTTCTAGCCTCTAGTCTACTTTCTAATTTTTTTACAATGTTTAACTATAAGAAAAGATAATTCTCTTTTCTGATATTTCCTACAAATCATCACCCCATTTCGTTCCGTAGGTGTCGTAAGACGCGATTATAGAGAACGCCGGAAAAATCTTATGCATTCAAATATATGGCGATATAACCGTCTCGCTTTACAGCGATGAGAAGTGATTGTTCGCCGCCACAATTTATATCTCTCTATCTGAAGTGCAGTCTCACGATGGACTTCGAGACGGAAGGTTTTATCGCGCCATTGCTAATACACGAACAACGTAGACGACGTATTGGCAGTATTAGCCTACGTTGGCTACACCCGATATAATTACAGTGAAACAGTGTCAGAGTTTCACGCGGTCCGTGGTGGCCACGTGTGGCCCGACGCAGACACTGCCGTGGCAAGTATCCGCCACTGGGCACGACTGCGTCAAATCCATACAAAACCGAACTGCTTCTCGCTGGCCACCGGTGGCTGTGACTCGGTTGCGTCGAGCCTTATACTTTTATGTCACAGTCTAAAAACTATTCATAGTGGTTTTGTGAGAAAATTACGACAGTAGTAACATTCTTAATTATTTTTTCTTTTTTTATGATAAGGGTGACGAACAGACAGTTCACCGGATGGAATGTATGTGGAAAGTGGATGCTGTGACCTATAGACATCTAGATCTATACTTGATTAAGTATCCAAATGCAGATGCGTTGTCACTTCTGAGGACTAAGATGTGTAGAGCATAGCATCGTTTCCATTGAACTGATCTCCGGTTTTCTACATTCACTATACGAAACGGTAGCATTAAGTTGCTATTTCACGCTGGCTTTTTCTGAGAACATGGTCCTTCTCCGATTGAAATAACGTATTCGTGCCACAACCACATAATAACTGCAGCAAGGCCCTATCACGCGTAAAATTATATATTTATTTATTATTATTTCTTTTTGTATGAAAACTGCAGTAGTTTTATACCTCGAACCGGTTTTTACAAGGACTATGAAGGGATATCGCGGTGAAAGTGATTCTTGGTCTTCTGAAGACTATGTTTTATAATAATTATGTCTTTATTCCAGGGTATAGAAGCCGTACTGCTGCTGATCAGCTACGGGGCCGACGTCAACGCAATGGCGGACGCTAGAAATGATTACAGAACCGTCATGCACTATGCTGTTTTAAGTGGTACGTTTTTTACAATAGTGGATACAAGTTAACAGTTTTCTTGGTGTAAGTGTATACATGATATCCTTACAGCTGCCGGGCTTCTTTGAAAGAAGAAACCTTGACTTGAGAAGGTTATATGTGTAATAATAATAATAATGTCCCCCAGACCGAATTTCGGCCACGGCGGCCTGCCCCAACGGAGGCTAGCCATCGGCGCCGGATTAAAGTTCCCAAGTTTATGCGCAAGCACAGGTGCACTCTGTATTCGCTCACTTTCATAATCCGATGGAACGGTAAACCGACACGACCAGAGAGAGATCAGGCACAGACCAACGGCTTCACGTGCTTTCCGAGGCACGGGGGTGAGACGCCGCCAACTTCCTGACTCCGGGCAGCTACTGAGAATTTTTTGACGGAAAAACTCTATAATTGATTTTTGGCCCGACCGGGGATTCGAACCCAGGACCTCGTGATCAGCAGTCGCACTACTACAACCACTAGACCATCGAGTCAGAGGCAGAGTGTACCTGTGTATATTGTATATGTATCCTATAAATAAAAAAAATATAACTGAAACGTACACTATTCACCCCATTATAATTTTTCTGTTTCGTCCTGTATGAAGGTAAATCAGGAAAAATGCCTTTTTCACTAAATGCGGATGTTTGTAAGCGATTTTGTAAAAAAGGAATTATGCGTGGTAGAGCCACGCTTTGGTTATATTATACTTTTAGCACTAATAGGTCGGCTCGACCGGAGAAGGGCCACGCTCGCACAGAATGCCAGCGTAAAATAGCAGCTTAATGCTGCTGTGCTACGTATGGTGAGTGGAAAGAACCGGGGATCCATTTTACTGAAAATGAGGCACTCCATATTTGTCCTCAGGGGTGACAACGCATCTCTGCATATTGATTCTTAATCGAGAATAAATGTAGATGTCTATGGGCCACAGCATATCCTCTTACCATCAGTTATTTTATAAAAAAGTAAATAAATTAAGAAAATTGGAATTTCATCAGGTAACCCTGACATGGTTAATTTGCTGATCAAGCAAGGCGCCCGTGTCAACTACGACTGCCCAGAACTGAATAAGCCTAGTGCGCTGGACCTCGCCATACTCAGGGGTGACGTGGGGATGGTGCAGATGCTTATGGTTGCTGGTAAGACCTCGGGATTCAATAAAAATTTCTACTCTATTCCACGCTTTTTTAACTTCACCTGTTGCTTAGTCGTAAGTCGAATATGCGTAAGTCAAATCTTGCTACTGAATTGGAAATAGGTTTCGCCGAACCAATTAAGCAAAAATTTTGCACACACATATCGTGCTGGTGAAAATCTAAATAAAGAACTTAGTTATGTAATTTTTACAAAATGACCGCCGCTACGAGGGGGAAAGTTTTATTTTCTTAAAAACCCCTTTGTATTTGTAATGGATTTCAAACGAAAGGATATATCAAGCAGACTACGTGACGTCATTCTAAATTTAATATGGCGGAGGCCTAAAGATGGCGAACGTTCTCAGAATTTGTATTTAAAAATATCGGCATTTCTTTATCTTAGAAACGTCTTACTCGGCAATTTACGATCTTATTATTATAACCATTATGATGAACAGAAAGCGCAAATTATTATATCTCATAAAAAGTTTTAAAAAAACTGGTATAATTATATTCAATACATAAAAAAACTACTTAAAACACGTAGGTACCTCTGATAATAAAAAAAACTTTAAAACTATTCGGGAAATTTTATTTTGAGTTCAGGTAACATTACAAAAACTGTCATTCAAATTTTAGGAGCACATGTCAACGCGTCCAGCTCAGTGATTGGTTCTCCCCTCCACGTGGCTTGTTCGGACAACATTGACAACAGAAAAGAAATAGTTAAAGTGAGTTAAATTTTTAATTTTAAATCTATAATGTAGGTGTTTAATTGATGCGTTCATAGTTGACATTTCGCCTATTTCTGCCACAAATCGGCAATGCATAGGTACGCTATGTTTTTCGGTTTGAAGGTTCAGAACTTTCGTTAAGGGCTTCGTATGCTGTGATTAAGAGCTACTAACCCAGTAACTGTGAGTCATTGCAGTCTGATTCCTAAGAGATAACAACGTATCTGTAGTGTTCTTCTTTTCAAGTGGATTGCAGATGTCCACGAGTGTACATTGGCCACTGGCGAACTACGTTGGTCATTTTATGCTCGCTTATGCGATAAGATCACGCTATGGCACCGGTATATTCGAATGTCATTAGTTGCTTCTGTGTTTTTTTTAAAAATAAAATTGAAGTGACAATCAAACTCACAGTCCATCTGACGGGAGGTGGCCATGGACATCTCTTGGCAATTTCAGTTAAAGAAGGCTACAGATATGTTGCCACCTGTGAGGACTAAGACAGAATAACCCTCAGCCTATAATTATATTGGCTGTCTATAGCCTTCAGACCAGAATACAGTAAACATTTCCTCGAGAATGTACACATTTTACACTCTCTGATGTGCTTACAAGTGTACAGAACATTCTCAGATTGAGTCAAGCAAGCTTAATTTTGGAATAATTTGGATGTAGAAGTACTTATTAAGAAATTTTATCATACGAAAATAAACTATGTACCGAAATAAGAAAGAAATAAAGTATTATATTCCAAACTCTCTTTAGGAGTATTAACATTTTAAAGAAAGTTCAAAATTCATTTTATTCTTATTAAATAGGCAAATTTTCTATATTTTAATGACGAATTTGCCACTAAATCATCGATCAGTTTTATTTTAAAGGCAGTATAAGAGTCGTTATCTATGTCGTTTCTAGATAATGTTTTAGAAAATTCGTTATATTTGTCATAATTTGCGACATATAAGATTAGCAGTATGATTCTCGAGATGAATTTTCCAGAAAGGTATAATAATTCTCACTATTCCTACTAATTTGTAGTAATAGTATAAATTGGAACTTCGTTTGGATGTTTTTTTGGGTTTATGGTTCAATCACGTAAAAACTACTGAAAACAGATTTTAATCAAACTTACCTTCATTACCGATAACAAATCAGAACGGAACGTAGGATATATTTTTTGTATAAAAAAGTTTACTTGAGTCGATTTAAGTCAATTTTTAACGGACTTTTAAAAGGAGAAGGTATTCAATTCGACTGTATTTTTTATGTGCGTTACTGCAGAACTTTTTCTAGGTGAACCGATTTTGATGATTCTTTTTTTAATAATAATGCCTATTTAATTGACTTTGACTACATTGATGATGTTCTCATTTTATTTATATTGAAGTCGGTTATAAAAAAATTACCACTTTTAGTTAACTATTGTTTTTAGAATGCACCAAGGGGATATTTTTTGTACACTGACATATTTTATTAAACGTCAACCCTATTTTAGGATTTTTATTGTATTTTGGAGGCAGTTTACAAACATAAATTGCATAAGGTCAAACATCTAGACATAAAACAGCTATTTTTAGGTCATAACTTATTACGAGCGTTACCTGAACCCTCAACTCAATGCCGGGTCACTTCGCCATGGACCCGTCACTGATATATCTCGTGCGCCACGGGCAAAACTTGTCAGGAGGATATCATTATATGCAATAATGTTTGCAGATGCTGCTGGAAGGCGGCGCGGACCCGAACCTGAAGGTGTTAAACGAGGAGGAGGGCGCGCAGCTGCGGCCGGCGCTGGCCGAGTACCTCGCCGGCTGCGCGCGCCCCGCCGCCGCCGTCGTCACGCTGTTGCTGCGTTACGGGGCTCGGGTACGCTTCGCACATTCATTTATTATTTATTTATGTGCACACAAAAAATGTTTAAAAAAAACACATGTACAAAGGCACTGCTTATACCATGTTGAAATTTCTTCCAGCAGGCATATTGAAGGACATTTGAACCACTATTTCCTTCCAACCTTCGCCAACCCACCTGCAAAATCGCAATTGCACAACACGGGGAATGCAAAACGGGAGGGCCGTTTTGCATTCCCCGTGTTGTGCAATGGACTTTTGATAGTTTGTGATGATGACGATGATGATGAATATCTTTACGGCCTATTAAGTTTCACTGCTAAACATAAGCCTTCTCCGTACATTGCCTCAATTATAACTCAACAAATATTTGCCACGCTTGGTAAGCAAGTTAGCAACCGCAGTTTTTTTATTTTTAGTCATTATTAGGATGACGGTGCTGGCCGCCCATCTTGTGATTTGCTTCCCTCTGTCGCCTTCTACAACACCCAGGGTATGGTATAGGGCGGTGAATATTCTTTCACAGTCGCGACACGGTAAATGCGAATGAATATTCATTAAAATTATAATTAACAAATTCGTTGGTATCCACCGGGATTGCTATCGGGTTGCTCTTATACTGTGAAAATTGCAGCGAGCCCTAAACTTCTGACCTACTAAGGTTCACTTACACGCACTTCTCAGTAATATCGTCTTAATAAAACAGCTTTCTAATGATTAATTTCAAAGTATTTGGATACACCTCATTTAATCACACTAAGGGCCTTGTTTGAAATTTTGTAGAGACAATAAGCGTTTCGTTTCTCATATCTCCCTTTACATAATTTTCTTTTGACATTTATATTCTCATACTAATTTTTATCAAATTAATTTCACTTATTCACAATTAATTTTTTTTCAGGTAATAATGAAAACACAGTTTCGTGACCCCGACGGTATTCTAAATCACTTGCAAAATGTGACCTCGGAGGAATACCAACACATCTTCTACCTCCTACTAGAAGCAGCTGAAGCATTTGACTTGTGTATGATAAAAAGGAACTCTACACTTACAGCAGTTCAAAAACAAGCCTTAATTGACCGAGCTAAGAATCCCATTACCTTATTAGCTCAAACAAGAATTTTCTTACGTAGGTATTTTGGGACTGAGTTGGTCGATATTGTAAAATATTTGGAAATTCCAACTACGCTTCATCGCTATCTGCTTTTTGAATGCAGTTAAAAATTCTTGTAATGTTTCCTGGATTTCTCTTTTTGTTTGACTAAAGGTATGACATGACATCTTTAGTCAGTTTTGAAGTTTGGCGGCAAAAGTCGTTAAGATCGGAGATAATCTCCATTATTTTTGGGATTTTTTTATTGAATCGAAGGTATATCTGTATTCTTAAGTTTTATTTAGTAAGTATACAATATCAATTTTTAGTAAGTATACAATATCAATTTCAACTTTTTTTAAAACGCTTTTTACTATAATTTTGAGATTTACGCTCTTATAGGTGAGAGCAATTGAGCGACCTGAATTTACATTATCGTAATAAAAAATGCAATGATGTGTCAATCATAGATTATTCTTGTGTATTCCGAGGGTGTCGATCTTAGTTTCTTTCAGTATAATGAGAAATTGTTATTCAATTATCTTCTACTGCGACGAAAATGTTTAGTAACATTTTATATATAAGTTGAATTAAGGAAATTGTTTGTGTAAAATAATTATTTCGGATATTTAATGAATTTTGACTTTTTCAGTTACATTTTACCAGATGTAAAAAGCAACCTCAACCATGTAACGTTACTATTATGTTATATTTACCCTTTCCCCTTAATGTAACCGTAGATTCCTTTGGTCTGTCATCTTTAGTAAAATTGAAATACTGTTAAAACAAACTGATTTCGTCACAAAGATACTACGTATAAAGTACATAATTAAATAATACGCAATTGCTAATTCTGAGTACGTCATGCATATATTGTAAAACAAAACATTTTGTATCAGAATACTGATGACAGCTTCTGTTTAATAGTTAAGACCAATGTAAATGTATTTTTTTTAATTTTGAAATTAAAAAATTTACATTTACATCACACTATCCCTTGTAAAGTTGTGTGATTGCTTCTCACAACTACCCAACAATGTTGTGGTTTATGAGCGATGCCTATTATCTTCATTTTAGATATGTATTCAACGGTAAATAATTACTAAAACGTTCACAATTACTATAATTCTTATATTTTATGCTTTTAAGTAGTCTGAATTGCATACTTATTATGTGATATTTTGTGATATATTTAGAATTAAGTCTTTTCTTGTGACTGAACATTGTTAAAGTCTCAGGCATATTTTCTACTGTATTATTTTGAGGTAAACAAATAAACGTGTGAATAAATGTGGCATTTTATATACTTTAATTCCCGTTCATATTTTACCTTCTGGTAAAATGAGTAACCTGCTGCGAATAAAATTTTATTGCATTCTTTGTTATTTTTAGAGCCGTGGTAGCTCAGATGGTTATACGCTCGCGGTAAATTTCACACTACGCGAGCAAACCGGGTTCGATCCCCGC
>DWHP01007377.1:0-10980 GCA_018247895.1 Parnassius honrathi
TCGAAAAAGGCACGTATGGCAATTCACAATGCTGTGTTGGTCCCTACTTTAACGTATGGTAGTGAAAGTTGGGTGTGACAGAAGAAGCACAAGCGTAGAATAAATGCAGTAGAAATGCCGTCTTTAAGGAGTATGTTAGGGCTGAATTTGAGTGACAGGGCGAGAAATTGTGTGATAAAAGAAGAGTGTGCGAGTGTTGTGACCAGGATTAAGAAAGGATTGCTTCGGTGGTTTGGTCATGCAGAAAGGATGAATGGGGAAAGAGTGACAAAGCAAATTTATGTTGCAGAAGTGAACGGAAGAGTCGGAAAGGGACATATTAGGGTCTTAGGCGAAAGTTTATCGACCAAATTGGCGATATATTGAAAATGGGCTAAATTAAGAGTATCCTTAACCGACGAGCATGTATGCGTAGGTATATGGATGTGGGGGAGGCGAGAGAGATATGTCAGGATCTTGAGGGTTGAGAGGGTTTTAGGACATCGCGTATGTAACTATAACATCTTTTTCATTTTGACGCTATACTTTACTTTTTGAGCTTTATATAAACATATACGCGTCAGGAAATTAGTTTGGCGGAAAATCCATACAATTCCTCCAAGATGGTGGTAGGGAGTATATTATCATTTCTTTAATACGAAATGAAGGTAATAAACAAACACACAGTACACCTGAAGATAAATAGAATGCTGTGGACCCTACATTTATCATCGATAAATGTATCAAACGCAGATAAGTTGTCACGTCTGAAGATTAAGATGGAATGCCTCGTCTCCAATAGTCTCCGGTTCTCATCATTTACCATACGAAACATAACAGTATTAAGCTGCTTTTTTGCGCTGGTATTCTGTGCGAGCGTGGTGCCTTCCAACCGAGCCGATGCATTCGTGCTGCAGCCATAAATAATATAGTAGCAGTGTTGCCATGCCACGTACTAAAATGGTCAGGATTGCACGCTCAGCATTGCGGTAACAATCCAGACTTTCCAGTTGTAAGAACAGCCATTTTACAAGAAATGCACGCCGGACAGTATCTTCTCAAACATTCTAGTAAAGGTCTAGTCTAGAAGTGAACTTAAAACCTGATAAAGAAGAAGTACCAAGGGGAATTAATAACTTGCACGAATAAATCGCCCTTCTAGATATTTCCGATGCGTAAGCGGACGAGGCCCTACTTAGAAATTGAAGTATTGGGAGAAGAAGTAAATCCAGCTGTGTAACACTTGTGGGTAATGTTTTATAACTTTCCAATATAACGACCATATTGTTTTTAAGTTTTGGTAACTTAAAAATAAAACCTTACATTTTCATATTTTGTAAAGGGTTTCATAAGCCTACAGATTTTATGAAAGTACGAAAAACGATGATACAGTGCACCGGATGATTGTTTAACTTCTGTGGTTCATAGACAGCTCCATCGATCCTCGGTTAAGAATCCAAAATCAAAATACAGATACGTTGTCAATCCTACATCTGAAGACAAAGATGGAACTCTTTATTGGCTCGTAGATTTAAAAATTCCAAGTTCGTCAATTAAATTAATAAATTCTAACCTCATGGACCATAGCTTAAACTAAAATAAAAAAAACCGAAACAAAAAGTTGATGATCTTCAAACGGCTTTTCGGAAACGGATTTTCTTGAAACACAACTAAGAAAACTCTCTTAAGACACCTTTTAAACAAAAAATTGTCTTAAGAGATTGATTTATCAATCAAAATCGGTTCATCTTTTCAGAAGCTACGATGTCACAAGCAGACACATATACATAGTAACACGCTACAAACTTACACCCCTCTGTTTTTGTCGAGGGTTGAAAGTGTACTTTTGTTCACAATATAATTTCGTTTAGTGCTCAAAAACTGATAGAGGTAATAATTCCAGAGTAAATTCGAAATTAAATTCATAACGTCACCTACCGGAAAGGATAGAAATATTGGACCAGTTACATCATAAAGAGAGCTCTATAACTCCAAGTTCAAGTTCCAAGATCAGAAACTATATATATGATCTACACAAATCATCACACTTATATAAGTTCTTTTTTATCCTAATTCAACAGATATGTAACATATACGGTGTCCAAAAACTAATCAGGGAACGACCAACGTTTATTTACCGAATTCGCAAAAATAAATAGCCACAGAGATACCGTCAAAATTACATCTCCAACAGTAATTCGTTTAGAGGAATATTTCTTTGGGGGAGGGACTTAGTTAACCTTACGAAATTCGTAGCACCTTCCCCGTGCCAGGGGCGGTGGGTAGGCGAACGTGGGGCGCATAAAATAACCCGTCGCTAGGCAACCAAGGGCGACAACCCTCCCGTCCGCCCGCTGAGCGACTTTTGTGGAGCTTTTTCTTGAAATCAGAATTATTTGTAAGGTAAAAATAATTGTGGTTTATTTTTTTTTCGTTATTGCTTATTATTTCTCACAACAATACCAAAATTAAATTACTTTTTTTCTTCTTTTTTTAAATAATTGTACATGGAACTAAGAATTGGATAGGAAAGGTAAAGGAATTGGATAGCCCTTGAAATACGGATATAATATTCTAGTTGAAAGGCTGACATCTGTAAATTTCTGCGCATATATATATTGTTATTATTACTATTTCTTATATACTAAACCTTTTAATTTCTCTCAAAGAGGCACATCTGGTACAGCGATCGATACGTCGGCCAAACGTGACGATTAAGGCCAAATTATATATACTGCTAATACGGTAGACGCCCGTGTCCAGGCAGTCGATTTTTACTACCTGATGAAGAAGGAGAGATAATTCTTTATATTAACCACGGTAGGCATACACGCCCGGTATGGACAATTCTTCCAAGAAATGCTTACTAGCTTTCGTATACCCGGAAGAACTTATGACAGTGAACACTATAAAAAGGCAGTTGAAAAAATAAAAATGCCATAAAATTTTCAAAATCTGTTTCGGCATACTTAGTATTGCCCTTATTAAGCTCTCACTATCACTACAGGTCGTCAGTCCACCGTTGAACATAGGCCGCGTATAGATTGAGACAAAGTACGGTCCTGACTCGCACCCAATTACTATCTGCGTGTTTCATCAGGAAGTCACTCCATCTAGTGAAGTGTCGCCTAATACTGCACATTTTAGTACGCTACTGCCATTCGAAAACCTTTCTTCATCTTTTATCTAATCAGGTCAACAGAACTTACATTTAAAATATCACCATTACGCAAATCAAAGAGCACCTAATGCAAAAAATTTAATGAATTATGGCAAGATCAATTGTTTTTTATATTCCGTGATCAATAGTCACAAATGTATATGAACGCGGGCGGAGCGTTGACCTTCATACCGGTGACCCTTCAGATCAATAATATTATAATTTAGATTTAGAACTGCCGCAACGTCTACCGAGAGCGATGGTGACGATTGTAAATGTTTAGTAAAAACAAACAATTACAGTTCACAAAGCATTCCTCTTTTGGAATAATTAACAACGTGGTATACGGTTACTCCCTCAGAGGGCACAGGCGTAAAGTGCATCTACGTATATGTATTTGAACACATTTTTAACCACAAACTTTAAAAGGGGTGTAAAGAGATTCTAAGAAAATACAGCACAAATGTCGCCCGTGAATGTGTATTCGCGCAGCGGACTCAGCTAAGAAAAAAAGTTTTCGAAAATGCTTAATCTAAATCCGAGGGACTACGGATTAGATTATCTAAATCTGACGGAAAGCAGCTGCTGCACGACGAGTGGAAAGACAATCTTGCCAGATGGCAATTTTGAGCAAACCTGTAAAACGATGTATTACGAATAGTTCAGCCCGACGGGGAAGTATCGTTCTCAGAAAATACCAACGTAAAAAGCAGCATAGGGACAATGTTACAGAGGGTGACGAAAACTTCAAGATATTAATGAATGATTTATACCTTACACACGGCATTACGTACAAAAAAAAATGAAAACTACAAAAAAAAGTACCGTGCTGTTTAGACATTATCATATTAACTTTATGTATGATAGTTTGACTACAGTCAAAATACCATACTATCCCGTCGTGGATTTCGGCTTCATATATACCTAAATACTGATGAAGATTCAATAACTAGTTAACTAATAACAAGTTACAATAACTACCACCTCCTACCCCGAAGTACGTACGAGCCATATAAAAAGGGGTTACAATTCGACCGCACGACGCCAAGTATCGTAAATAAATGAACGTTAAGTCCTAACACCTAGAACTTTACGCCAGTACACAGAACACAACCAGGGCTAATCGATGCGTCTAGACACACAGGGGTCTAAAATAAAAGCAGCACATTAAAAATTCCTATTTCAAACAGAATCACTGCAGTTATTTTAGCGCGGATGACTGGCTGGAAACTCAATTATAGAGCTTTCAGTAGTTTTTCAGTCGTTTACGTATAAACACAATCTTTTTAAAGATTCTGAACTCATATCATAGAATGCTATGTTGGTATAGTGGTCGTTGCTAATCATGAAGTCTTGGGTTCGAATCCCGAATCGGGTTAATATGTTTATATTGGTTATTAGATCAATAAATTCTCAGTAGCAGTCCAGAGTGAGTGAATTTGGTGGTTTTTCATCACCCTCCCGTCTCGGAAATCACGTTAGTCCTGCGCCAGATTTCACTCCGGTCCTGTCGGTTTGCCGTGCCATTGGACTATGACAGTGAGGAAATAGTGTGCAACTGTACTTGCGCACATACTCGTACACTTTAATTCTGTATTGCGCAAATGGTTAGTCTTCTTAGAGATTGGTCACCGTGACCGAAATTTATTTTATTTCCTTAAGTTGTTTTAATTTTATTCATATGCCAGCTCAAGTTACAAATTAATCTCACATATTATATATTGTAGGAACTTAGGTTATGATGCTCAACTTAAATTTTTACTTTATCTACAACCCTCGTAATTAAGATAATATGTTTACACTTTCTACTTCACCATCATCATCAGCCCATAAAAGTCCACAGTTGGACATGGTCTCCGTTCTCCGTGTTTTAAGTTTTTTGTTGTTATTCGGAAGACACTGTGGCCCCTCTCCTTGTTTGTTTCCTTCTATCACATCACTTACACTTTATGAACAAGTTATACCTACTTGTTTAACTATTCTAGCCTTACTAGCTAACGTTAAACTCTTTACCTCTCCATATTCGTCGTGCTAAATCTCTTCACTCTCAAGTCTTGTTAAATCGTATTACCTTGAACGCTATTAAATAAATTACTTTTCCTTTCACGTACTCTTTTCATTTAATCTAATATATGATATATTGTATATAATCTTCACTTATCTTTATTTGTATGTATTTTATATTTTCTATTATTATTTTGTATGTCCCCCCTCTATTTTAACTTTTGTTTACATCAGTTCTCTATGCAAATGTTGTCTGGAAGAAATCACTTTCAGAGTGATAAGACCGCCTATTGTACATATGCTAATTTAGATTTAACTGTACTTTATGTATAATTATTTTGGTGTACAATAAAGAGTAAATAAATAAAATAACTTTTTTATCCTTGCATATGATATAAAATAACATAGCCTAGCCAAATAGTTAATTTCAAGTATTTTTTGAACTGTCGCAATAAAATATAACAAGTTTATTTTACTGTTCACGACTAACGATTCTCTCGGATCGGAGAATAGGCAAATATATCCGCGATAACGGTTTCTATTTAATAATGGCATTTTTATCAACTGGCGTAAAACCTATCTTTGAGTCACATCGACACATTCATAAAAAAATTTAATACCTACATAAAGTATTATCATGATAACATATTTTAATACTGATGAACTGATAAAATATTACCTTATTACTACTCGATAACGTTGAAATCTCACTATAATGTATGTAAGCCTTCATTTTACCTAGTTTAGATCCTTCGGCTTATTTTTGCAGCTAAGCAACAGTACACCCACTGCTTCGTTCCAGTTAAAATAGTTAAAAGTAGTCAGTATATAGTTTATTATACATTAAATCCACACCTGAGGATTAAGATTTAATGTTTTTATTAATCATTTCCTTTAAATATTAACAAAACGTTTAGTGATCAAGTTGTATAACTACATAGTTGTAAATCGTAAGGAGCCGGGAAGAAATACTAGTGCAAAATAAAGACAAACATAAAATATTAATAAAAATAAAAAAGTACACGATAAAGACGATTGACATAAAAGCAAATGCATTTTCTGATAAAGCATAAGGCAGGCATTTACTTGAAAGCTTTTGAAGATTCCTCTGATCCTACGATCCATAGACAAAACAAAGGTCCGTTTCATCTCTTGAAGGTCAAGGACGAACTTTGAAAGGCATTCTTGCGCGTAAAGCTCATAACGGTTCTGGAGAAATCCATTGTTTTAATACCTATTTTGATTTTTAATTTCATCTCATCGCTGAAATTTAAATCTTTCCGTATTAAACACGTCAAATTTGATAATATACAACTTAAAATGTATTAATAATAAAGTCGCAAATACATTATATGAAGTAAAGAGCCGTTTATCCCTTAAACTATTATTGGTTAAGCGTTAGGCATAACTTCACGACTCGGGTTCGATCCCCGCCAGCACCAACGAAATTGTCACTTACAAATTAGGTCGGTGTTACGTATTTTTAGTTACTGTAAAACAATTATCTGTTAGAACATATAATTTTGTCAATTGAAATGTATCAACATATTATCTAGCTACTACTAAATGTAGTTAGTGAACATTCAATTCAAATTAACTTCAACAATTTTCATGCCGCAGGCAACAGAGTTATTACATAATTCGTTACAACTAGTTGCATAAATTTTTTTTTCATAATTAAAACTTACAACCCACGTTATACTCCTGAACGTCTGAAGGCCTTATCCATAAAAATGGTCTCATGTGAGGGATATTTGTTGCAGTTGCCACGCTTAGCAGGTGGGCAGACAACCGCAGTTTAAAAAAAAATATTATAGAATAAGGTTGACAAACTAGCACACAGTCCACCTAATCGTGAGTGGATGCTGTGGCCCATAGACATCTACATTTATCCTCGATTAAGAATCAAAACGCAGATGCGTTGTCACCTAATACGAATACCTCGTTTGCAGTAAAAAAGGGTCTCCAGATCTACACACTCACCAAATGAAACACAGCAGTATCAAGCTGCTATTTTACGCTGATATTCCGTAAGAGCGTGGTCCTTCCCCGGTCGAGCCGACCCATTCGTGCTACAACCTTAATAAAACTGCAGCGTGGCTCTACCGCGTATGAAATGTTGAGTTATTGATATGAAACTTCTTTATCAATGTGAAGAGAAGAAAAACGACTTGATTTTTAAATAATCTCCTTTTTTACCACTTTTATTACATATTCTTATATTGTCATCATGCTCTTTAGATTAAAATCAGTCGAATCACGAATTCGATCTAAACAGACACACGCAAAAGCGAATTAATAAAAAAGTGTGACAACGTTTTACATGCTAGAGCCACACTGTAGCTATATTATGGTTGTGGCACGAATGGGTCGGACCACGCTTCTCAATGCCGCGCCGCTAGGATGCGTCGGACGAGCAAGTAGGACCACGCTCCCACAGAATACCAGCGTGAAATAGCAGCTTAATGCTACTGCGTTTCGTATTGTGAGTGTAGAGACCGGAGAGCCTACTTATTGGAAATGAGGCATTCCATCTTAGTACTCAGGGGTGGCAACGCATCTGGATTTTGATTCTTTATTGAGAATAAATGTAGATCTCTATGGGCCACGGTATCCACTTACCATCAGGTGAAAGGTGTGCTCGTTTTTATTTCTATACTATAAAAAAATGTAATATCAAATAAAATCTTAACACCAAAGGAATAATTTATATAGTTGTAACTTAGTCAAGTGTAAGCACGAACCAAGTCAATCATCAATCGGACCAACAATATCAAGGATAATATAGATAATTAAATATAGACCTAAATTTCATTTCAGTGATAGTGTGTGTGAATCTGAACTGAACTTAAATACCACTAACACTAATTTATTAATTTCAAACATATTTTGGGTAAATGGCATAAATTTAATATAAGCAAACTACAAACATAAAATAATACTTACATTCTGTAGGCGTTCAAAGTCTTCGACATTGTAAATTTGCTAGTCGACTAGCATCTACTGCCCATTCCACTACACTAAAATGTTTTAACTAACACTGTTGTTTAAATCACTACCACTAAGCGGTAAAACGTACATACAAAAATATTGTTGCGTTGATTGTTTAAATACTGCAAAACACTAGAACCATATTTAATTATTGTAATTCTCTAATATCTTTAAACTAATACTACGTTTAGAAACGACCAATTTGACACACACGATTAAAAATGTACGAAATACTATGAAACATTTCATTTTAATAAAAGAAGAAATTGTTGTTCAGATAGTAAAAGTGAGGAATATAGCAGGAATTGCAAAACGACTTCAAAAACCTGTAAACGAATAAAATCTATGACATAATAGATCCGAATATATGTAGAAGAAAATTTAAAAGTCCATGTTTTTAACTTTAAAACGTAAGCAACAAATACTATCTTTATTTAAATTAAAATGTCTAGAGAATACCAACGGTGTATGCGAAATTAGGAGTTAACGTTACAACAGCTAACTACAAAAATCTTTCAGGAACTCAACAAGCGTTACATATAAAATTCACACAAATCCATACCATTACAGTATAAGAGCATGGGCCCGTCCATAGATCCTCTCGAGATATTTGTCATAGTCGTCATATTTGGAAGGCAAGTTGGCTATCGTAGTTTTTTTAACCCCCGCCGAAAACAGAGGGTTATAAGCTTATAAGTTTGTTATAAGATTGTAGTGTGTATCTGTGTGTTTGTCTGTGGCGTCATAGCTCTTGAACAGATGAACCGATTTGGACTCAGTTTTTATCGTTTGAAAGGTGTTTTAATCGTGAGTGTTCTTAGCCGTTTCAAGAAAACCTAATAAGAAAATCTAATTGTTTTTGTTTCGAAGTTTCTTTTAATTTTTAATATCAGTTATTTTTATCTAATTCTAACTAGAAAGACTCTACTGCCCATCTCCTGTTTTGTAAGATAGTGGATATTTTTATACCGCTACCACAAAACACTAACCATTTATTTACGCCTATCGAAGTAGATGGTAGAAATTGACGTAAAGCTTTATATTATACTGTACCCTTAATTTACAATTTAAAAAAAAACCCTCACGTCTCAGGAATAAATGTATTTCGAAGACATGTGAAGCACTGGAGCGGAGCGGGAAATTATTTGCTCGATAATCCTCCAAGAATGAGACGAAACCTGCGCTCAAGAGCGTTTCCTTTATAGGCTGTAACTTCACTTCGATAAATAAATAAACAAACAAAACAAATAAACTAAAATGTGACATAACAATGTAGGTAGCAACACCGGTCATCCACGTTTTTGGCACACCGAAAAGAGTAATCCCTGCCAATTATTGCACAATCAACAAAGATAGCAACATGCGTTAGACGTGAAGCAGAAAGAGAAAGCTTTACAGCATAAGTAATAGATCGACTCCTACGCAATACGGCTAGTGTCGTTGATCCCTTTGCATCAATGTTTGACAATGCTTTATTCAACGTTTGTTTTGTTTCAAGAAATGGTGAAAGAAGTTTAAGTAAGGGTAACAAACAAGCTCGTAGTTCACCTGACGGCTTGTGTTGTGTCTGTGACTCATAGGAATTTGTCCTCAATTAAAAATCAAAATGCATTACGCATATGCACCCCTGAGGACCAAGATGGAATGCTCAGTTTCTATTAAAAAGTTCCGCCGGTACTCTACACTTACCATATGAAATACAGCAGCATTAAGCTGTTATTTCACGCTGTTATTCTGCGAGAACGTAGTCCTTCCGCGGTCCAGCCGACCCGTTCTTAACATAACCGTAATATAGCTGCAGCGTGGCCCTACCACTTACAAACTGTGAGATCTCATAAAAATACCGACGTAAAGCCACACCTCTATTACGATAACACAGATATATAATTAGAAATCGTAAATGCTATTCAGTAAATAAATTAAAAAAGCGGTCATTGAATTTAATACAATTAATAAGTTCGTTTATCAATACTGCTAGATAAAGTTAATTTAAAATTATCGATATTGTAATTTTTATTGTTAAAAATTATTTAAAAAAGTTAGGCCGTAATGCATAAATTTCTAACTTAAAAGTTATTTAAGTTATTCTGATACGGGCGCATTTCGCCTTCGAAAGAAAAAGTCTACCATTGCATATGTACTTGTTTATGAATGATACTTATACGTCGTAGAGCCGAACCACGCTGCAGCTGAATTATGGTTGTAGCACAAAAGCGTCGGCTTGACCGGGGAAGGACCACGTTCCCACAGAATACCAGCGTAAAATAGCAGCTTGATGTTGTAGTGTTTCTTACGGTGAGTGTAGAGAACCAGACACCCGTTTTACTGGAATCGGGGCATTCCATCTTAGTCCTCAGGGGTGACAAGGCATCTAAATTTTGATTTTTAATTGAGTTTAAATGTGGATGTCTATGGGCCACTGCTTCCATTTACTATCAGGTAGATTGTGTGCTCGTTTGGTCACCCTAATTCTATTTAAAAAAGAAACCATCGAAAAAGTGGCTCCGGGCTATCGCCGCACTGATCCGAGTAAATACATAATTTCTGTAAAAACTTAAAAAAACGCCTACGGTTTTAAATTGCGTGGCGCCCGCGTCGATTAAGACGGCATACAAAATTGTCAGAATCTTGAAATATTTTTTAAATATTATTGATTTAAGTAATCAAAATAATGAGCAAGTAAATTATGAATATTGATGTTGTGAATATATTCGAGTTATTCCCAAGTATATACATTAAGTTATTTTAGTTGTAATTTCAACTAAGTGATTTTTTAGAGGTGTTTTCGGAAATAATTATGATCGAGTCAAAATTATACAATCGTGTTTTTGAACAGGCAAATTCAA
>DWHP01007378.1:0-10979 GCA_018247895.1 Parnassius honrathi
TGTCGGCCTTGGCTTGATGAAGACTCTTCTCTATCTGTATTTGTTGGGTTTCATCGCTATCCAATGTCTTATCTTTTGGTTTGTTACTCAGCATGTCGCAGTTCTTGCAAGTATCTGAACGAGGTGACCCAAAACTGTATTTAAAATTTTGTTTAACCCTTAAATGGACGATTTTTTTTTACGTTTTAAAAAAATATATTTGTATAATAGACATGTATTACTGTCTAGGAAAAATGAGTAAAAAAATCTAGACATGAATTTACTATTTTTTTTTTGCAATAATGTGAGTGTTGTTTATAAACTACATTGCGCATTCAATGACATTTTGCAAGTATGGGTAAAATAAGAGTGGATATTGTTTTTGAAATGTGTTTATTTATTCTAAATTATGATATTTATAAAAACAATTGCTTTTTTTCGTATCACATAAAGATACACGACATTTTTGGCACATTTTGAACGTAAATCCTGAACATTTCGGGAATTTGCACCTCTGCTGCTTATCCAGCCAAACTGCCCAATGACATGTCTGATCCAATCTGACGTCTTTCAAAGGAATTGCTTGAGCTGGTCCTCGGAACTTCTTCATTACAAGTTCTCTTTGTATTGTGCTCCCACTAGGTCGACCACGTTTAGCGCCATTTGCAGGTAGACCCAATTTGCAGAGGGTTTCGGCAAGTTCTAGTCTAAATGTACCCAAATTGAGAAGTTGATCATTTCCTTTTATATTATTTACCTTCTTGAACATAACCCATGAATTTATAACTGCGAGGTCCAGGAAATGATAAAATAAGCGCATGGTCCACTTGCGGCTCTTCATTGTGATGTGATAACGACCCATAAATGAATCTAATAAGTCCACGCCCCCCATGTGAGCATTGTACTCCTTGATGACTTTGGGGCATGGAATAGCAACTCTCTCTTTCTTCGATTTATCAAAGCGCGTGACTGTGGTTGCTGGTTCTGCTCCTACGTAAGTGGAAAGAAGGTTAACGGGCTTGTTATCTTTCCACACAACAGCACTTACGTCAATATCATCCACAGTCGCCACGTTTTCCTCATAGAATCCTCTGGGTACGTTCTTTTTCATTATAGTGTTTTTGTCAGGCAATTTGCAGTTTCTCAATCGGTTTACTCTTACTGTTCCCAGTGAGAAAATTCCTTCCTTAGCTAAATAGGTGACGAGAGGCACAGAAGTATAGAAGTTGTCGAAGTATATAATGTGATTCACATTGCGTGGTACCATTCTAGCTAACCTGACGACTGTATTTCCAGACTCTCCCAAATCTGGCTCACCAGGTAAGATGTTATTTTTGGAGCCCCCTCCACTGTAAACCTCAAATCTATGAGCATATCCTTGTAGACTGCAGATGAGATATAATTTGAACCCCCACTTGTGGGGTTTATTGGGCATGTATTGTTTTATGTAATGGCTCATTTTGGTTGCACACATCTGCTCGTCTATGGAAAGCCTTTGGTCTAAGGGAACCTTTCCAAACTGGCAGTTGAGCATTTCCTCAAGAGGTCTTATTTTGAATAGCCTGTCATAGTCTGGATGATCTTTGGGTAAGCATAGCGTATTGTCGGCAAAATGGAGAGTGGATCTTATTTTTTCAAATTTTTTTAACGGCATCGTATTTTTTATGTGATCATAACCAAATTTATCACTCCAGTAAGCCCTGGTGTTTGGAAATTTTATGACTGAGGTGTAAATCAGAATGCCTAGGAATTTATTTAGGATATTTTCATTTATAATTTCAGGATTGGATATTTGTTTCTGGGCCGCGTATAAGTTACTTTGTTCTACAATTTGCTTTTTTAGATCTGATGTAAAATAAAATGAAAAAAAATCATACGGCGTGTTACAAGACATCAATGCTTCCGTTATCTGAGTTTCTCCCCTAAAAATAAGGCTGTCTTCAGCAGTAACAAGATTCCGTTTTCGCCAAACCAGAGGTCGCTTAGAAATCCCTTGTGATCTACTCTGGGGTACTGCTTCTCCGGCTTCCAAAATAGGAGGGTCTGGCATATTTTGATCGTTGTCAATTACGAGAGGAGGATCAGCATCCACTTCATCAGACTGGGCATTCTCACCTTCATCACTATTTTCAAGGTCCTGAAGAACATCTCGAGCTGTTTGATAATAGTGACCTTCATCCTCTACTTCGGAGTCCGAGCCGTCTAAGCCATCTTCTGAATCTTCAAGAGTTTCTAAATACTTTGTAATTTCGCTTTCTAGTAATCGCGGCATGCTGAAAAGCAAAATAAAAACCCTTCACCAAACATGCATTTATTTAGCAGGCAATGCGCATTGTATTTTTCCTACAACATACCAGATTTCGCGTAATTCGACAGTAGCATCAAGTAATTTTCAATGTTTTACAACATGAACATGTAATTGAAGATATAATCAAGCAAATAAAAATATGTTATATACTTACATTATATTTTATCAAAGTCCGAACACAGCTTCAAAACTTAGTTTCGCGCCACTAGAAAAGTTTTCTTCAAAGTGACATTTGACATTCATTTATTTTTAATGCATAAAAATATTGGATAGTGCCAACATTAAAAAAAGTACAAAATTCGTTCAGAAATAAGAACTAGTTGTCAAAATTAACAAAAAAATAAAATAAAGATAATTTTATCTGTGATGTTTAGTATGTTGTTTAAAAACAACATTGTCCATTTAAGGGTTAAACTACAAGTGATTACCATGAGGTTTAACTTTGTTGTTTGTAAAGAGGTTCGAAAAGCTGCTAGTCAGCTTAGAAAACCCATCGAAAATTATTATAGACACTGCACCGTATCATTCTGTACAAGTTGATAAACCACCAATTCAGCAAATAAAAAGCAACAAATTGACTCGTGTTTGGTAAGAAATGGCGTGGAAGCAAGTCCAACTTTATTAAAAGTTGAGTTGTTAAATCAGGTAAAAGGAAGTAAGCCGTCCAAGCCCCGCTATGTAATCGATGAACTAGCTCTAGAGCATGGACACGAAGTTATTCGATTGCCTCCCTACCATTGCCAGTAAACCGCTATCGAGCTTATTTGGGCACAAGTAATGGGTTATGGAGCACGAAACAATACTGAATCACCCTTCAGTACTGCTAAAATGCTGACTCTGCTACAAAACTGCATGTGCAGAAGTCACTACAAAAGACTGGATAAAGGTTGTTGAGAAAACGAAGGAAAAAATTTTACAAGATTTTGAACGTGATGTGAACTGTGAATGTAGACAATATTATTGAAAATGAATCTGAAAATAATATCGTTACAGTTCTGATAGTTCAACAGATAAAATGCTATTTTTTGTTAAATTATGTACTTGTCTTATTTTGTTACTTAAATGTACGATAGAAAATAATAATGGGACAGGGATTTTTTTTTTGAATAGAATTGCACTACCTATTCAGTTTGATAAAGTACTTATAGGTAATTTTACTCACATATGCTTGAAGCAACTCACTATAAAGCTAAAAGTGACAGATGTCAAATGTGATCTTTTAAATTGGCCCTTATTTAACATAGGTCGGGGAAAAAGTTTCTTCGTATGTTTATATACAAATTTCAGACATTTTTTCAAGATAAGGACTATATGGTGGATGCATTAATACTTCCCAACCAAGTTCTCTCAATTTTTGCTGAGCGGCCAAAAATGTGGTGGTCTGGCATATCATGATGAAATACTTCCTTTTCCGTTGATCGATTCCGTTTTTATCAATTTCTTGTTTGAGTCTCATTAGTTGTTGGCAGTAGAGATCCGAATACGATGGTTTTGCCCGGCGGTAAAAGCTCATAATAAACGATGCACTTCCATAACCAGAATACACACAAGATCACTTTATTGCGTGTTGATTCGGGTTTCGCTACATTCCATGAAGCATGCAAAGCAAAATGGCATCTACGTTATCGGTATGAAAGCAACCAGAGCAAGCTGCATTATTGACATCTAAATTTCTGGCCTGAAAACGCTTGAAACAACTTCGTGCTACTCTTCTGACCCTGCATTAGGTTCATAATAGGCTTGAGTCGCATTGTTTCTTTTTTAGTAATAAAACTTCAGAATATATCGAATTTCTTTGTTAGATTCACTCATTCTGGCGGACAGGAAAACTATTGAAAACTAGCAGGGAAATGTTTTCCCTTTTTTTTCTTAATGTACTGTATGTATTAATATTTAAACCAGCTAGATACAACCAAAGAGATTTTTCTACAAACAAAATACGAAAAAACTTTTCCCCATACAGGGTTATTTTGCAATAACCGGCTAAATTTGCAGGAATGGTTCAGAATAAGTGATATGAGCAAATGATGATGAAAAATTTTATTATTCTTTTTTAAATAGTTCTGTCCTTTTTATCTCTTAAATTCAAAATGCGTGGTATTGCATTATTTTAACTGATTTTACTACGCACACACACATTCGTAAGGGTTGATCGGTAAGCAAAAACATTGTTGCCACATTCAATTTGGGATAATTCCAAATAAAAGTAGACACCTTATATACTCGTATTTTCAAAAACAGGTTAAAATTTGGCTACTCTTTGAAAAATAACCATGTATAAAATAAAATAATGTAACAATCGAGAAACTGTCTGCTAATGGTTTATTTTCAATTTAGATGTCTGACGTAGCAGACGAGTTACCAGCACTTCTGCCAGTATCAGAGCGAACAGAACGGCGTACGGAACGATTAATCACGGAAGCAGCGGAAAGTAGGTTGGTGCGAGAAGTGGATAGAGGGGAGCGAGGGGCGGAGGGGGGAAGCAGCGAAGGTCCGCCCCCGCCCTATCACATCGCGGTGCTGCTGCCGAGCCGCGCCGCCGCCCCTCCGCCCGCCTACAGTGCGATCAGCTAGCCCGACGAGTTCATCATCTAGCTCGGCAAGCCAGCCGAGCTCATCATCTAGCTCGGCGAGCCAGCCGTGTTCATCATCTAGCTCGGTGAACCAACCGAGTTCATCATTTAGCTCGGCGAGCCAGCCGAAATCATCATATAACTCGCTCGCCTCGAGATAAATACACGAGATGGTAAGTTAACAAAATCGCTTTACATGTTTATTGTGATGAACTATTGAATCTCTGCTAATATCCTTGATTTCGTCTGATGGCTTAGAAAGACCGGTGATTTTATTATATTACGCTGATAATGCTGTGAAACTTCATTAGCTTTTCAACTTCGTTTAAATACGCTAGCTCAATGGGTATAATTAGCCTACGAAGTTCTTTGAATAGCTCTTATAGCCCGGTTTTTTAGTATGTAACTTATAAGCTCTGCCTTTTTCTACATAGCGTAACTAACTAAGCTCACTGGGTGTAATTAGTCCACGATATTATTTTAGTAGGTCTTATAGCTTGCTTAATTTATTATGTATCTTATAAGCTCTGCATTTTTTATACTGAGCATGAATAAGCTAGCTCAACGGGTGTAATTAGCCTACGAAGTTCTTTGAATAGCTCTTATAGCCCAGTTAAATAAATATGTACCTTATAAGCTCTGTATTTTTTACACTGAGCATAACTGAGCTAGCTCACTTGGTGTAATTAGTTTACAAAGTTCTTTTAATAGCTCTTATAGGCTACTGAATTTATTATGTAACTTATAAGCTCTGCATTGTTTACTCTGCTTTGCCAGAAAATGGTGTAATATTTTCAAATGTAATATCTCTTTTTCTATAAACCTTAATGTTTGCACAAACTTAGCTTTGTTGTTTTTTCTAAAATTTTCAAATTTGCGGTGTTTATCTCATATGATATTCCACGACCGTTAACACTATAGAAAACTATAAATATTTTTATGTAGGACATTTTTTTAAATAATACGTACTGTTGAATTAAAAAAAGCATCATGGTTGCTCGTTAGTGTTTCCTCTTTCTAATCATGTGCATTCCATAACATATTGGTGCGATGTAAAATAATAAACACGACTTAATGTGAGTGAAACGAGTGATTTAAAAAATTCGACAGCAGAGCCCAACCTCCAATTCGCGTCCATTCACTAAGAAATTTCAGATCGTAATAAATCATCTTAGCTAACCCCTCAGTCTTATAAAAAGGCCTAAGAATCCTTTTTATTTTAATATTATTATGCTCCAATTATTGTAAATCTTTTTATTTCATTTACTTCTATTGGTGTTTGTTGCCAGTGTAACTTGTAACTTGTCTGTATCAATTCTTGCATTTATAGTATGTGTTAAATATATAAGAGATATTAATCTTTGAATTGAATATAGTCTAAATAGATAAAATGTCTTATAATTTGTTATGGGTTAGACGTGGGAGTGGATTAGTGCCATATACATGTTTATTAGTCGAACATGCCTAATATTTAATGATCAAATAATGTTCGGCCAAAAATGATTGACATTAGCGTAAATATGTTTTATTTTGACAATAATATTTCTAGTTTCACTTTTAAAAAATCTAAAATCTAAAGACATCATATTAGTATATATGTCGTAGACCAATTGTACAATTGGGCAGATCGTAATCTGCCTGGTCATTTCATAATAGGCCGCTATTTCATGATCTGCCCAATTTTTCAAACTTACGATATATTTAAACAACGTCGTGGTATCGTATTAAACAATATCAAAATTATCAGATGGTTAATAATTACTGTCTTGTTAAATATGGGATCCGGTATCACGCTAAAATAATTACACACTAAAATCCTTAGCTGCGGAAGCGGAACTATGTTTAATGTAAACACAAATCTTTTACAATACTGCAAAATGTATCATTCTAATGATTGACTGGATTAGTGGAATCAATGAGTGGAGTCATTTATTTTAATGCAGTACTTTATGTTGCAATGGTATCTATGTGGTTTAAATAATTTTGAGCAAAAGTATGACTATCAATACGAAATATGCATGGAATAAAATGATCTCACATAATTGTTAAAAATAATAAAGAAGACTTCGATTTGTACTAGCATAATCAATCTAAGTAATATGTTTTAATTAGTAATAATTGTTCATTCGAAGCCCTTTTATGGTGGCATCTGTCAATGTCATTCAGTAGTAGTCGCTAATATGTACCTTTATAATAATAACGCAGTGTTCAATGTTCTACATATTTTTGGTGTGTAGCAACATAGTTATATATGTATCATCTAACTCAGGTGTATTGTAAACCCCAGAATTATTATATGAACGACAGCTAGGAGAAGGAAGTCTCATGTACAAGGTCGAATTTAACCTG
Source organism: Parnassius honrathi (assembly GCA_018247895.1). Taxonomy (NCBI): domain Eukaryota; kingdom Metazoa; phylum Arthropoda; class Insecta; order Lepidoptera; family Papilionidae; genus Parnassius; species Parnassius honrathi. Next base: position 7,210 of record DWHP01007378.1, read on the forward strand.
TATCACTTTAGTAAATTAATATTCAAGAGTGTAAACAAATTGATTAATTTTAAATCAACCAGTACATCGAGTGACTAACTGAACCAGTCATTCCAACTTTAATTTTGCCACTCTAACATGAAGTAAATAATAGTGTTTATTTATGAAAACACAATTTTTGGTATTTTTATTATAATATACAATTTTATAAAATAAATAAACTCACTATGTAGTTGTAAAATTACATTATATTGTCTATTTGATAACAATACTAAGTTATCAAAAATACTTAAGACAGTATAATGTAATTTTACGACTATGTAGTTAACTATTTATTTTAAATACGTAAAATAATCCCACCGATTTTTTTTTAATGTAACATAAAACAAAATGCCTTTATTTTCTAAATAAACCCGGCTATGTCTTAGGTTCTAAGTAATGTGGTGTAATAAATTATAAAACAAACAATACTACAAATATATTAAAGTCCCTACCCTACTTGCCCTCTCGTAATAAGAGGGATTTGACTGTTTAATGAGAAACGCTATGACTTTGATTGAAAATATTGTTGTTGTTACTTAAATTTGAAGTAAAATTATTACGTTATAATTATTAGTTTGTATCTAACACCACGGGTATTTTAAATTTACAAAATATTTTTTATTTAATAGCCGATATCCCAGAAAAGTAAGATGCGAATAAAAATGTAATATTCTTACGATAATTGTGTATGATCCTACGAGTTTAGATTATAGTATAAAGATAGAATGTCGTCCAGTGTATAGAGTAGTATTTTTTGTTAGTGTATGAAAAATTCGTAAGTTGTATTTATATAAATGAAATGTATGTAAATGACATTTAATTTGGTGTTGATTTTAGTTATGGCTCGATTGTGAATTTGTTACTTGCTACATTAACAATATTGCGATTTATCACAAAAATAGCGATATCGATAGTGGACATGCCCCTGATTAACAAAAAAATGTAATTGTCTATGGGCCTCAGCATCCACTTACTATCGGGTGGATTGTGTGCTAGTTTGTCACCCTTATTCTATAAAAAATTGTTATTATGTGTTAAAATATTTCGTTGTATACCTAATGTCCCGTACTTCAATAGGTTAAGTAGTTTTTAAGTATATACACATATGTACTGTTGATTCTTTTTATGATTTTTGGGTAAAATAAAAATTTAATTACTGAATACATCAGAAGAAAATGTATCCCGCAACGGATTACTATAATTTTACTTTATAAAACAAAATAATTGGAACATAAAGTAGTTTTTTAAACTATGTGTAAAAATACTTATCATAAATAACTTTTACTGTAAAAAAGTTAAATAAAATAATATAACAAACATGATTCTTTTCACTTCTGGGATCAGGAATCGTCGAATGAACATATAGCTGTATATATGGCGTTACCTGAAAATTAACCTACAAAAAAGGACAATATAAAAGAATAATTTTAGTCTAAAATACTCATAAATTCGTATCTTATCATGTCCATTATATTGCTTTCTTTATTGACTCTAAATGTTAGTGTTCACATTCGAATATATTTCTCAGCGCATATTGTACGTGTATCAAGTAATTTAGATATTAATCGACGACTGATGAAAGGAATCATTTTAGTTACATATTTAAATTAACTTTAATAATTAGCAAAATAATATTTGATATAAAGGCCAAAGATGGTATTGTCGCATTTCTTCGAAATTGTTAATCTCGTTTGCAAGAATGTCGTATAATTTATTTGCACAAATTAATCTTAATGTTCGCTTGTCAAAAATAATTATGTATCTGTTATAATAGTAGAACTTAACTAAGGAAAAGATTTTAGTGAAAAATATTATTGATTCGCTGTACTCTTATTTTATTTATTATCTCTGTATGTTATTAGTATTACCTGTATAGTAAAATATAATAAATCACTCTCAAGATCAAGCTGTTCAATTAAATACGGAGGTGTCAATTTGCGGTATGTACTGCTGGAGATAGTTCTAACAAGACAACACGTTGTTAAGAAATTAATTGGCTACTTTATTGAAGATGAGAGTGTTAGTCAGTTATCTGGCCAAATCATCTTAGTTCTTTGTACATCTCTGCAGTCCCCGTTATCTGTATGTAAGTAAATGTAGTCAGTTTGTCTAGTCAAAGATTTTCGTCATCCAAAGGCTTGTCTTTACGATGGCCAATATATGACTTTGACACCATCCATACATGGTACATATATTGTGCCAGCAATTTATGATCGATCACTCCATACGTTGGAAAGTAGTTTAGTTTGTGTCGGTTTAGGCTTCAATGTGCGGATGAAAATATTATCTCTTATTTTTATACGCGCTTTGGCGGACGTCAAAAATTGATATCGACCTGGAAACGACATCTCTGGTTTATTTAATTGCTACTTATGTGTATAAAGTAATAGGGTCATCAAAAAGATTGTAAAATGGAGGTGATAGATGCTTACTATACATAGGAACAGAATAAGGCAAATGTGTCATCATAGTCATTTTATATAAAATGTTAGAATACGCGCGTACTGAACTTACCCGCGGTCTCAATGGGAGGTAGTTGCAAACTAAACGCACTGCCAAGGTTTCAACGTGCTGAAAAACCGACAGGACTCGGGTCGCGCACCAACGTATTGGTCAACTCTGCAATACTTACCAAAGTGGCCATAAACCCGTAACTCTACTTGATGGCTCTAAGCATTGGCTGCGACAATTGTCACAATATACATTGGCTATAGTGGTGAAAGCTTTAACACAATGACCAAATAATTAAAAATCTCTTTAAAAAATATCTATATGTGATATAATACCAAAGCGGTCTTGAGAGTAGTTTATTGTTCTGATGTTAAATGTAATAGAACAATAGTCCCTTTAGACGTTATGGACGTGATGTGAATTTTTTTAAACTTTAACTAGCGGGCGGATTTTATTTTTATATGGAGCCCCTGTAGCGTGCTCGTCTTTGTAACAGACGCTTAATAAACTATTGTCAATGTGAACCTACTGTTTTATTTTTAATTTCGTATGTTGTGCACCATTTGAATATATAATTAGTAGGTTATGGTTGCGCCAAAACGAAAACGTATTAGCTAGCAATATCCTTGCTCTTCACTTCTGTTTCCTTCCTACAAAGGCACGTCCACGTGGTGGCATCATTCTGTTCGACCAATGAGTCATGCGCGGACTGAAGTGAAAGGTCGGAAGAACGCCGCTGGCCGACCAGAATTGTCGACGTGTACTGTTGCCGCCGAGCAGTTTAAGTTCAATTTTAGATGTGATAGCATACCTGTGGCAGTTGAGACACAGACAGAATAATTTTGTAGTTACCGCTAGCACAAGTGCATTTATCGTCGTGCACTAGTGCAAATACTTAGTCGTCGCGCCATCGCAGTTGCAACTCAGTGCCATCAACCTCGGGGCCTGAGTAAGAGGACGTCTGAAGACCAAGCGTAAGTAAGTGCCCGCTCCTATTTTTGTTGTTTTTTTTCCATAGCAGCTCATGCTGCTGCCCTGCCAGCTGATATAGTAAATTAGGTCATAGCAGAGTGTATTGTTCAAAACCCGCCACGTGCCACGCCCGCCATCTTGTTTAAAGTTGTGGCCAGCCACGCTAAATACAGTCCACTTTCGCAATTCTTGTACCCAAAGGTGTCAGGCCATTGTTCCCGGGAAACCAGTAGCGCCACCAGGTTATTTTCTGTAAAAGTAAAGTTACAGTCTATATACGTCCCACTGCTGAGAACAGGCCTCCCCTCATTTCTGAGAGGGTTTTA
>DWHP01007379.1:0-10979 GCA_018247895.1 Parnassius honrathi
TATCATGCTATTGTTACTCTGGAAATATATATGACTCTTAGAGTATATTTCTAATAGAATGCTTATTTATACTCTAAACATAGGAACATTTAGGTAAAGAAATAATAAAATTTAGGTGGATTAAATTAATTTTAAGTCTTCGAAAAATATAATTTCAAAAGTAAAAATCAACTTTTGTTATCATCCGATCTTGTCAACATTAAAGGTAATTGCAACTGTGTTTTATGTTATATTGAACGAAAATTGATTGAGGGTTCCTCCGAGATATCATCCTAAATTGATTTAAACACAGCTGAGGTGATTACCTTCCGCTTTCTTTAGAGACGGCTACAACTTTGTTAGTTGGTATTGCATTTTTGAGTTTTATTACCCTCTGAAGTTCAAAATTTTGTAAATTTTATCTTGATAAAAAATAAAAATGTTTTTCTGTTATTAGACCACATTAATTTTGAATTTATTCATTCATTCACAACAACCAATAAAAATCGTTGCTGTACATAAGTTTTCTCTATTGATTGCCTCAGGATCTATTTGACACGCTGGGCCGGTGGGTTGATAACAACAGTTTTATAATTTGCTTGTGCTCATCTACTTTTTGTCCGCGGCATCTTACAACAAAACGATCTTACAAAAAAACTTTATTTTCAAAATTTTATAATATTATTTACGTAAAATATAAAACAAAAAACTTAAATGAGTATATAAATCAATATTAAGGCAATCAGGTAACATTCCTTCGAAGTATTTCACCACTAGATTAAAGCCTTTATTCATAATCCTAAAATGACGAATGACTCACTGGACAGTTACAATAATCGATAGTCAAGAGTTCAACCCTCTTCAAATAGCAACTACAATGCGTTAAATTATTAGTTCTCATTTATTAATTGCAAAATTACGGATGCAATTTATAAATCATTATTAACCTTTTAGAATAGAATAGTTTTCATTAAATATAAATTGTTAATAGTAGTTGATGAAAGTCATTTTTTGCTTTTATCAATAGAAGCGGTGGGTTTTTCTTTTTCTAAATTAATATTCTGCTATACACATGCAAATAAAATTAAATATATGTCTATATATGGTCGGTCTGTGACATCGAAATAACCCTTTTAATGAACTTGGGGCTTGCCATTGGGATATGAATAATATTTTTTTAAGATATTGTCTGTCCGTCCGTGCTAATCTTCGAAACGGCTGACCCGATTGTGGTGCAACTGTTAAGACATCTGTGAGTGATCTGGGCTGCATTTCATTTAAAAAAACTTTAAATTTTGAGATTTTAAAAAATAGAAAAACTGTTAAAGTAATTTTTTATGTATGATGGGGTGACAAACGACCACACAGTCCACTTCATGGTAAGTGGTTTTCGTGACCCACATACATCTACATCTTTCCACGATTATGAATTAAAATACAGAATGCACCTGTGAGGACTAAGATGGAATTCCTCGATTCCATAAAAAGGGTCTCCGGTTCCCTCCACTCACCATACGAAACACAGCAGCATTAAGGTACTATTTTACGCTGGTATTCTGTGTGAGCGTGGTCTTTCCCCGGTCGAGCCGACTCATTCGTGCTACAACTATACTACTAATATAACTGCAGCATGGCCCTCTTACGTTAAGAATGATAAAATTATCTTTCATGATTATCTAAAATCCTAACAAGGCGAAACTTAGAAAAAACAGAATCGTCAATCAACTTAGCACAAGCGACATTTATTATAATGTCTGCAGAGAAATTATGTGTAGTGTTGAGAACTGTTTATTTGAAAACAATATGTGGAAAGAAGATTTGCAGGCGATACGTCAAGAAATTTCATCCATGTTACGTCGAAGTTCAGTGCCTAAACCAAACCTACACAAAGACAAATTTATAGCGTTAAATAGCCTACGCAATAAACCAGAACTCACGATTCTCCGCGCAGATAAGGGAAATGCGACGATAGTCATGGATACGTCAGATTATAATTCTATAATATAAGAACTTTTATCGGATGTAAGCACTTATAAAAAGTTAAAAACGACCCAACAAACAGCGCACTTAAAACAACTCATTGACCTCATTAAGAAACACTCCGAAAAATTTAATCTGCACGTAAAATCGAAAAAATCGGCTAAGTTGATGTCTGGTACCTGGCACTGCGCCATCTAGTGTCGGGGAACAGAGCGAGGAGAGCTTTCTAGAAAATGCCATGTCTGAACTTTCAACCAATGGCGCCATCTAGTATCGAATAGAAGAACTAAGCTTTCTGGAAAGCTCCACACTTGAACTTTCTGCACCTGGTCGGTCGGGGGCCGATATTTGCTTATATTCTGAATGTATCGGTGGAAAGGCGTATATAAAGACGTTGAAGCCCGCGAACTGGGCGGTATTGAATTGTCAAACCAAGCAAAGTTTCAGAGTGAAATAAAGTGAACTAAAGTGATCAGTGTGATTAATAGTGTGTTTTAAGTTTTAATTGGTGTTCGGCAATTAGTGTCAATTATGGTAATTCAATCTGCAGTTTTTATTTTCACAAACCCTTAGCTCGTAACAATACGTATATGTCATAGTCCGATGGGAAGCCGAACTAACGCAACCGGAGAGAGATCAGGCGCAGGACTCACGGTTGTAAGTGATTTCCGAGTCACGAAGGTGAAACACCACGAACTTCCTGACAACGGGCTGCCACAGAGAATTTCCTGACGGAAAAACCCAATACTTTATTTGGGTCCAACCCAGCATTTGAACTCAGAACCTCTAGATAAGCAGTCGCGTTTACCATCACTAGACTAACGAAACAGTCAACTACACCTTACACCTTGCATTGATCAAGTTTTTTTATATATGTAAAATAGAGGTGACAAACGAGCACACAGCCCATTTGATGGTAAGTGGATACAGTGGTCCATAGATATCTACACCAAAATGCAGAATCCAAATGCAGATGCGTTGTCACCCCTGAGGACTAAGATGAAATGCCTCGATTCCAGTAAAACGGGTCTCCGGTTCTCTACACTAACCATACGAAACACAGCAGCATTGAGCTGCTATTTTAATTTACGCTAGTATTCTGTGAGAGCGTGGTCGTACCCCGGTCGATCCGATCCACTCGTGCTACAACCATAATACAGCTACAGCATCCGAGCTTAATTGCCGGTACCGAAGAAATTGTTAACGCCAGTTTGAAGTGTAGATATACCATGTGATCGGCGGTCAAGTAATAATCGGGGAAAATTGAATTCGGGGACATTTCAAGTTCTTCTGATCGCACTGCTTCATCAAGGCGGTTCCCTTCACAACCAGACGACCGGTGTATAGCAATAGGACTTATATAGACGTTGTTTTACTACATATAATTGAAGCAATTCTTCATAGTAAATATTTTAACCCTCATACCGAAGCCATTCACAGATAAGTCTATTAAATTCAAATATTGCGTTAAATGGAACTTATCAATGACATTGTTATCAATATATTAAAGCTACACGAAAATGTGAGATACTAACACTTGTTTTACTTTATTTATATACACTTTATAACATCGTAAGTACTTTTTCACACCTGCAACATTTATCGCTATTATCTGTGACATTATATTTTCGACACCGTAGACACTGAATTTTGTTACTCTGTGATACTTCCAGTTCCCACCGTTTCCCGCCATTTCTAACCTCCTCTAAGTTGACAGATGAGAGTTCTAGAATCTCGCATAAAACACTATCAGAAACCCCATCGCTTACATTCAATTCCTTTAATTTAGAATACAATTCTGCCTCTAATTTCAAGTTTAGTACAAACTTTTTTAAATTCTCATTTTTTGTAAGCAAGCACACATCTCTTTTTATTTCCAAAATTGCTGCCATTAATAACATATCAGTATGTTTATATGGCAATACTGGTATTTCTGTGGTAAAATAAAATGGTTTCTCATACAACGGATGATGTAGCCATGCCTCTTCTATCAAATGTGGCAAAATTGGTCCTATAGTCTGGAACAGGGTGACTAAAATTTTATGGACCGTCAACTGTGCGGACAATCTTTCATTAGAATCTTTAGGCGAACAGTAGAGTCTGTCTTTTATGCAATGGCAATAGAGACCTGACACCTTATTGCTGATGAAAAATAATATAGATTGTGCAACATGATTATATCTGAAATTATTATAATGATCGGTTATTTGTTGAAGGAAATTATGAGTCTCTTGAACCATAAACTGGTCAAAATAATTTAGCTCTGGCTGTGCGTTAAATTTTCCCTTGTCCAGATCACTAATTACTCCGATGAGATATTTTAATATGTTACGTATCCTTATCACTTCGCTCTGACAGTCTTCTAGAAGCTTCTTACTGATCACAATTTGGGAATGTTGTGTTGCGTGACTGGCCACCCACCACCTGCTCAAACCAAACAAATATTTAAGAAACAACATAATTTTTCTTGTTATTTTTTAGTCACACCAGTTTCCTTCCTTTACTTAGAAAGCACATACGGGGTTATTTTTCAAACAGTAGCCAAATTTAATCTTAAGTTTAAATATATAAATAATGGTATATACTGTTCTTGCAGTTTTTGAAAATACGAGTAAATAAGGCTTTACTTTTTTAGACTACTTTTTATTTGAAATTATCCCAAATTGAATGTGATATATGGGCAACAATGTTTTTGGATATCAATCGACCATTGCGAATGTGTGCGTGCGTAAAATCAGTTAAAATAATGCACTACCGCGCATTTTTAATTTAAAAGATAATAAGGACAGAATGTTTGAGATTTTTTGATTACTTTTTCCTTACCAAGTTGCCTGTATATTGTTTTTTTATTCAGGACAACAAACAATTACATAATAATGCTTAAACCAAATAATAATTTCTAAATAATATTTGTCATTATGTAACCAGCACCGTTACCCACAAAGTAATATTAAAGTGATAATAATAAATGCACAGTAAACAGAGTATAGGTGAAATAGACAAAACAAATAAAGTTAACAATACTCAATAACATAAAAATCAAAATGAGACAAAACAAAGAAAAACAATTGCTCACAAGTTTGTCTTGTGGAATATTAAGATACTATATTATATTAATTATTCTGAAACTCCTCTGCAAATTTGGCCGGTTATTACAAAATAACCCTGTTTAACATATATTTGTTAAATACTACTTGAATAAGTAAATAGTTTCGAATTTAAACAACAAAATTGTATGTTCATTTTTATAAGAATACACATAACACTACTAATACTCCTAATCGAATACATCTTAAAGCGGTGGAGCCATGCTGCAGCTATTTTATGGTAGATGCACGAAAAGGTCTGCTCGACCGGGGAAGGGCCACGCTCTCACAGAAAGCCAGTGTAGAGAACCGCTGACATTTTTACTGGAAACGAGACATTCATCTTGGTCCTCAAGGGTGACGTCAGATCTGAATTTTTATTCTTAATCCAGTGCACTTGTTGGCCACTCTTATTCCATAAAACAATAAATGTCGCTTAATGTAAGCTTAAAATACTTGTCAGTGGTTCAATACAATTGTCGAATGGCGCATTCAAACCGACAACACGTTTTAACTCCGCAATTCGTATCATAGTAATTCATTTTCAGGGTGTATTTGAAGCGACAGTAGCCTGTCGTTAAAAATACACCCTGAAAATTATGATATATATAATAAATAAATATAGCAAAGAAAAGATGGACTCGCATGCACTTGACATGCGAGTCTTAATATAACTGCAGCATGGCTCTACCACTCTTGAATTCTACACTTTAGTTAAAATTATGCATCTGTGCCTCTTAATATTTCTTTGCCTTTCGAATCATTATTTTCTTATTTTTAACCCACCTCAAAGTATCCACGCCGTATCCCTGTTGCTTTTTGTCGCCATTTATGATTGTGTGCGGGTCGATCACGTTACCAATTGATTTTGACATCTTCCGTTTCTTTTCATCAACAACGAACCCGTGGACGAATATTGATCTGTAATCGATTCGAAAGTGTAATCTATCGATAAAATATTAATTTGACTTTCAGAAAATTTCTTTTCGTTTTTTTTAGCATTTTTTTTCATATCCTTGCATTGTCATCAGATTCTAAGTTACGTTCAAAATTTCAAACCCTACCTTGTCGAAGTTTAAAATCAATTACTAAATTCGAAGGGAACAGACATACACGAATGTGCGTTAATAAACGTGGTAAAAAAAACAGCATAATCGGTAAACTATCATAAGAAATAGTAAATCGTTTGGTAACAGTCTATAACCGTCTCATCCCTGGGCCTACTCTAGTTTCAGATGATTATAGACCGAAAAAAAATCCGCAATGCTTCGTCAACATTTAGAACATCACATGATTTATCAATAAACTATCTTATGATATTCGATAATACATTCGATTTTATCCACATTTTTTTAAATCGGATAAAATTTAGTTTTGTGTCAAAAATATGTGAAGATCAACCTATTAACGGCCCACTGCTGCAAACCTATATAGGACATAGGTCTCGTAGTAAGAGATGTTTTTTAGAAAATTTAAGTGTCACGCGAAGTGACAGTTCATTTAATGGTAAGTGGTTGCTGCAGACCACAGACATATGTAACCAACGACTTCGATTATTTTTTTATATTATATTTAGCACATCTCATAATGTCGCGCGCCATAATTAACGCCACTGGCGCCATTTAGTATCAAGTAGCAGAATTGGGAGAGAGAGAGAGAGACAAAATTCTATACTAGAACTTTCTACACCTCGGTCGGGAGCGGTATGTGCTCGTACAATCTAGATGTTTCAGTATAAGAGGCCCTTTATAAGGCCGGTAAGGACCGCGACCGAATGAGTATTGAATTGGTAATACAAGCGAATACTTCGAAGCGATACAACTGCCAACTAAAGTGATCAGAAGTGCAATTGTGTTTTATTATTAGTGTGTGTTAAGTTATAATTGGTGTTCGGTAATTAAATTGATAATTTTGGAAAATAAATCGGCAGTTTTTTATTGTCACGAACACCAAGCTACTGCACAATAACATCAAAAAAATAGTATTTTATTACATTAAAGTTTATTCAAAATTATCGCTATTCAATATCGTAATAATGAGGTAGAAAAAAGATCAATGTGAAAATACCACTAAGTCCAGCAGGGGACGTTTTCTGCCGAGGAGTCAGCCTGGGTGGTACCACCCTCTCATCTACTTCAGCTATCAAATAGAAGAGCGTGCACCGCTGTGTTCCATTCTGGACGGTATAGAGAGCAAGTATAATTACAGACTGTGAGACATTCCAACTTAATCTTCGGAGGTGACAACGCATCTTTGTGTGTATTCCGAAATTGAACACAGTATACTGGCCAATGCAAATGACGTCATAAATCGACGCCATACTGGTAATTCGTTTCAAAACATTGGCCAATATATGACTATACACATGCTATATACATTTGCGCCATATTGGAAAAGTGGTGGCGATCATTGTATGTCATTTTGTGCTCCAAAAGTTATAACATCCTGTTTCAATTAATTTGCGAAAAATGAAGATACCAGCAATTATGTTAATGAGCTGTGTTGCTATCGGAATTCATTCTGATTCATCCGACAGTGATACTGATGACGATGATTTAGTGCTTGGCTGTATAAAAATTGTTTTAATATGGCGGAATATGCAATACAATGCGGCGGCGGCACGCCAGTACAATATGGCGTCAATTAATGACGTCATTTGCATTCGCCAGTATACTGGGTTCTATTTCGGAACCCAGACTTTGTTTGAAGATAGCTGCAGGTGTCAATTGCTGCACTAGCCACTTAGCAATAGGTATCTAGATGCAGAAATTGTTAAGAGATTGGTACCTACCTAGACGGACTCCTAGGAAGAAAAAGTTCTACCGCCTATAGTTTAAATCATATTATATCACAGTGTACACAACGTCGGTGCGTCGTACCTTTTTTCCGACACACTACTGTGTATATCTGTGATGGTAAGGAAAGAAAACTAAGACTTATTTAAAATATGATAGCAAGTACAGACAATCAGATATATTTTTAAAAAAAAACATCGAATTATTAATCGTCTTTTTTGGCAAAAAGCAAAACTGTTAATTGAAATAAATATGTGTCATGGGGACAACTCTACGTATTTTTGACATACTATGTTTTTTTGTTATAGAAGAGGGGGCAAACGAGCATGCGGCGCACGTGGTGGTAAGTGAGACAGGTGCGTTGCCGGCCTTTTAGAAAGGAGTAAGCTTTTTCTTGAAGGTCCCTAAGTCGTATCGGTCCGGAAAAATCGCCGACGGTAAACAATTCTACAGAGAAGTTGTACGAGGAAGAAAACTCATAATAAAACGCACAGTGGTGGACCGCTAAGTATCCAGATGGTGAGGATTTGTAAGAGCAGCAGTATATTACAGATAATAACTTTAAATAATTAAAAAAAAACTGAGGTTAACAATCCGCCCATCAAGGTAGCAACTACGGAAAATATCCTACTGCGAGACATTCTGTGGGGGAGGCGTATATTCAGCAATGAACTTTTCATACACTGCAACGAATGACTAAATCAATCGTTACTATTGCTATTTTTTTACAGTATATGGGTGACCAACGAGCACACAGTCCACGTGATGATATGTGGATGCTGTGGCCCATAGACATCTACATCTATCCTCAATTAAGAATCAAAACGCAGATGCGTTGTCATCCGTAAGGACTAAGATGGAATGCCCCATTTCCAGTAAAAAAAGGCTCTACACTAACCATACGAAACACAGCAGTATTAAGCTGCTATTTTACGCTAGTATTCTGTGAGAGCCTGGTCCCTCCCCGTTCGAGCAGACTCATTCGTGCTAGAACCATAACATAGCTGCAGCGTGGCTCTACCACGTCTAAAATTTACTACAGCTTACTGCCGCAGATAGGCCTCCCCCATAAATTACCTCATAAGGATGATATTTGCCATAATTGCCAAGCTTGGGAAGCTTTTGTCGTTATTACAAATACATACACGGAATGATACGAAGAAGTAGATATTCTTCACGTGAGTAAATGAATGTGGTGAAGCAATCACAAGCTGTCTTATCACATATTGTTAACCCAAAATCTGAAAAAATACTACTTACTCGTAAGGTGCTTCCCCTGTCAAAGCGAGTGAAGTTAAAAGAGACGCTTGGAACCAGCCTGTAAGCTGGTCCACCCCCTCAGAATAGAGATGAGCGCGCTTTCCCTCCAACGTCTGCCAAGAGAGGCCCGAATCCAGCCAGATATCCATAATATCCTGTTCAGAAAATGTTTTTAACACCTCGCTTATAATATAGACAGCAACTACCGAATCTATACAAACAAATAAAATTGAAGTATCTGTACATTCAAGATAACAGCTTTTTACTAAATGCATATGAAAGTACAAACGGTACTTATAACAATAAAAAACAACTTTTAAAATATTTTTACAATTTTAAAATTTGTCTTCTGTCTGTTTTTTCCAGCTAATCTCCGAAAGAATTGGACCAATTTTGACAGGACTTTTACTAACAGATAGCTGATATCATGAAGGTTAGAGAACAGGAGAACGATCGCCGTAGAAAATAGTGTCCCAGAAATATGGACACCATAAGTGAGGCGCTGCGGTCACTAAGTTCGTTCAATAAAAGTCATTTTCGGTCTATTTTTCCGATCAGATGCCAAACCACTTGCACATCCACGCACAATAAAATATTTCTCCATTTTTTAATGTTTCTTTTTGTCAAAAAATACAAAATTACAGAGCATGAAAATTTTCTCACCAATGGCGTGGAGAAAATTTTGTACATTATTCAACTAACTTCATCAACTTGTACTCATAAAGAGCTAACTTCGCAGTCACTACTCACCGATGTCAGCGCCGCTATGAATTCTACAATTTTCTAGGACAGGCTGGCTATGCTTTAGTACGTAGTGATCGTTCTCCCGTTCTCTAACCTTCATGGCTGATATTATAAGGGAATAAGAGATCTGCGCAAAAAAAATAAAACTATATTAATATATAATATACAGTTACAAGCTATATTCAATTTATATATTATTATATTTTTAAGTTACAAGCTATATACACCCGGTTACTGAGTACAAGCCTCCTCACATTTCTGAGGGTGTTGAGCAATTATTCCACCACTCTCTCTTACATTAACCGTTTCAAGCTGCTTTTGACCCCCCTCCCCCATAACTAAAAAATCACTAGACGACAACTATAGCTGGCCGTACACGTAGTCTGGTAGCTTCCTGCGCGACTATTCCGTGCTCGTACTAGGTACCCTCCACACTTGTAATTTTATGTCTTAGAAACCCCCACCCCCAAATCCTTTCAACATCTAGAATCCCAAGCTTAAGAAGAATTGTATATTTTAATAGCTGTGATTTTTTTAACTGTTATGGAACTTTGATATTCGCTTAAATTTCAACTCTTTTATCGGTGAAGCCGACAAGCCCTAACATTTATTGTACCGGACTTGGACCAAGGACATACCACTTGAAAAGCTGGTAATGCCACTAATGTTTTCCCACAAGTAGTACGGGCTGTGACGTACTGTATCTCAGTACATAGGGCTGACTATGCGTCTGTACTTTGTTTGATGATGGTTACAGGTGTCTTTTGACTGCGATAGTTGACTACTATCAGGTGGACTGTTAGCTCGCCTACCACCTTTTTATATTAAAAAAAAGATTACTTACATTCCCTTTCTTAATTTCTTCGATATTGTATTTCTTCGTCACATCATCAGCTATCAAGTCTTTAACATCACACGTCCACCAGATATTAGTATCATGTTTTTCGATCAAGTTGCAAAGGTTTTCAATGACGGCTCTAAAATAAAAGCCAAATTTTTATGTTGTCTATAATAATAAACAAAAAATTTATTGTATTATTTTACTATCGTGGTGGAGACACGCTGCAGCTATATTATGGTTGTAGCACGAATGGGTCGGCTCGACTGGGGAAGGACCACGCTCTCACAGAATACC
>DWHP01007380.1:0-10978 GCA_018247895.1 Parnassius honrathi
TATATATATATATTTAAAAGAACTTGGACATGGTCTGTATCGCTTTAGTATAAATACTAAATAATAGTATTAATGTAACGTTTACAAAAGTTAGTTACATTAGTTAAGCTATCCATTTATGTACATTCCGTTTAGTGGCGACTTAAGAGAATCCACTACTCCATTCACTTTCATGGCTATCGTAAGAGGCGACTGAAGAAATAAAATAAAGGAGGCGCAGCAGCACCTACCTGTTAACATAACGAATGAGGAAACTTTGCCAATTATCCGCAATCCGCAAGCTATGAGGGAGGCCTTTGTTCAGCTTTGATTTTTTGATAAATTGTTACGAATGAATGGAAGAATGAAATTAATTAAACCTAAAATTAAATTATAAGACTTTTTTTTTAAGTTTGATTAAGTTTTTCTAAAAAGCATTTTCAAAATTATATAATAATCTAATATAACAGTTTGCGCCTGCCAAATCACTCAAACTGAAAGCATTGAGCATAGATAATTTATTATATAGGGTAGTATTGACTTTGGTAATGCTATAAGAAGCTCCTTACAACAGCATACACATATAAAACAACGTCAAGCAATGTACATAAATACAGTTGTTTTAAACGTATAAGAATTGTTGCATCGTCTTTAATTGCTAGTCACCAATCTGAATTCATATAAATTTGTATTGTCTCTTCCATTTCCATTAAGTTAAATTTTTATGGGTATATGTATACGAGTATGTACAAGTATCTACAAATTTTTCAAGTTATGATTTTTATCAAAATTTAATTAGTTGCGACATTTCATAAGTTGTTTATTTAAATAAAAATCTTTTGGGACTTTATTGGCGTTTTATAAATTACTTTTTGTTCCAGAAAATTTTGAAAATGAATATATCGAAGGATCAAGATTAAAAAGAGAAGGAGTCCCTGAAAACAGGGGTGAGTAACTAAACGATATAAGTCTTGATATAAACCTTACATTTCTGTATAAAGTATTCTATGCCTATGTTTAAAACCTACGACTGTATTGTTAGATAAATTTACTTCCATATCTTTGCATTTATTAAAAATGTTATTGTAATATTAAATTTTACTTATTCTCTGCAATCTGTCCTTAACTTTTTTAATTTCCTACTTATTACTCAATTTTTTTATAAGGAAGGAAACGTATTGGCGCGCTTTTATACCTTCAGATGTGTAGTCAGTATAAGCTTTTTCTGGCATTAATGTTAGTAATAATTTAATGGTTGCCGTGAAATAATTGTTTACCACTCCAGATTTTTTAAAGCATCTTTATTAAATGGAAGCAAGTTCATTTCAAGTAATATTTACAACAAATTCTCATAGTATACCCATAAACAATATGTGTGTAATATGTTTCTGCCTTCATAAGAAATAAATATTCGTTAAAGTCGATGATTTTCATAGACCATATATTTTTTTAAATTTATGTTGTATTGTCAACATCTATCTATGCCAGATAGATGTTGACAGTACATAAGGACCAAGTCCGAGGTTAAGACCCACTTTGGAGTCGCTATGCTATAGGAGTGAGAAAGTGCGTGTATTTAACTAAACTTTTTCCTCTTTTACATCTTTTTTTAAAAGTTACACAACGTGACAAAAACGAACACTAAGACTAATAATCATCAACTTTAACACATACACTATTTTAAGCTATATTGTTGTAAATAATAGTGCTAACAGATTTTCCGAAATTAGCATCTTAAGTATTTTCTATTAGTTTCTGTATGCTATTTTCTTTTTATATTTTAATATTAATTGTACGTTTTTTCTTTCTCTTTCAAATCTAATCCCCCGGTCGTGGCCGACGTATGAACTCAAATGGACCTTGTAAAATACGCACCCAACATGAATTTGTATCCTATCCACGACACGACGATACGCTGACGAATGATGACAAAGACTTGACAGTGCTCCTCGTGAATGACCAGAATCGTGACTACAATACAAAGGTTGGAAGATACCACAGCGTCAAACCCCTTATCGGCCTGTTGACATCTACAGCCAGAACTTTTATTCAAGATGGTGTAACAACTGAATTTGCGACACAAATTCTAGGCACTACATTAGATAATGGTCGCATATACGCGCAACTACTAACGAAATCATCGCTTGTACTTTATAATAAGCCATCAAACGTTGATGATCCTTTTCTCGTACAACCTACACGTGTACATTCTGCTTTTGATGGAAAATGGAACGTCAAGAAAGATCTAGGTTTTATAGATCCAGACAAATTCTTTCTTAAAAATACTGATTATTTGGCTCCAAGTAGTAAAACAAACATTGTGTATGCGAGTAAGGCTTTTAAAGAACCTTTAAAAGTTTGGAATTCTCCAAGTGCTCCTGAATTGCAATTTGATAATCAAATTTTTGAGGAGCCAACTGCGCGTAGAGTTCAGGCATATAATCAAATTCCTAGATATGAAGTGTATAACTATCTTGACGGTCCAGCTATCGAAAGTGAGAAAAAACTTGAATTTATTGTAGAGCCATCTGTTTTAAATAACGTTAGCACATTGCATCGACAAAATAAAGCTTATGAATCCGTTATTGAATCGTTAAATATCAATTCTAAAGATAAGGATGATACTATATATGAATCCAATGTTGTTAAAGTGAAACCTAATTACGATTTACCAACATTTACAATTAAGAATGAGTTTTCACCAATATTTTATTATATTGATAATGTTGAGTCACGTCATCCTCCACAATATACTCTTCAACAAACGAAAACACCTAAAAAATTGTTCGGACAAAAAAGTGAACCAAGTCCCAAAAAGACATTTACTTACGTTGGTTTTGCCGATTTCACGACTGTAGTGGGTGACACTGTTATCATATTTAAGCCTAACACTGAAACTAGTCGTCCACCTAATCCAGATGAAGTAAACGTATTTCCGTCAGCTAGATACGTTGATAAATTAGCAACTAAAATAACATTTCTTTCTGCTGATATACCAGTAGCTACAGCTACATTTAAACCTCATGAGGTTATTCAGTCAACTAAAGCTATAACAACGTCGAGTACAATTAGTAGTGATATAAAAGTGAATCCGGTCTACAGCAACGAAGATAGTCTGAAGAAAGAATTATATAATGGAAACGATAAAATGTCTGCCACTGTAAGCGTTCAATACAATAATGGTTTTGATTTTAATCTGGATATTATTCAACCTTCTGAAACTTCTTTTACAACAACTGAAAGTACACGAGCTATGGATGAGTTACAAATAATTCCTAATCAAGAGTATAACACACAAGCCACTGAGCCCTTAATTAATATTCAACCTTCTACATTGATCATAGACGAGCCAAAGGAGACAGTTGTTACAGAAAGTAATATAAAGGAAGTTTTTACGAATTCTGAAGAAGAGACAGAAAATACAGCAGCGGAAGTAACGGAAAAATATGAGGAAGCAGAGGAAGTGGAAGATGAGGAAGAGGAAGAAGAGAAAACAACAGCAATGGAAGAGCTTAAAACAACAACAGAAAGCGGCCACAGCGAAGAATCTTATGAAGATATTGAAACTACGACAGAAACCAAACATGATAAACATGAATATGTTTACTGCACAGATGGACTAGAAACACAATCGACTATGACTACAGCTTTTAAAACTTTAACCTATTTGACAACTTATTTTATCCCATTAGAAAATACTGACACTACAACTTCTGTAGAATCTAACATCGTTGTTACGAGTGATACAGGTTACTTTACAAATATTGTATGTAAAACGGATTTAAATATAGAACCAACTGCTGTTGCTTCTGTAGAATTAAAATCTACCGAACTACTTAATATTGAACCTCCAGAAACATCTACCGAATTGCATTCTGCACAAAATGATGTTTTCACGGAAAATTCTTTAAAAATAACTCCTATTGAAAAGGAAACAATAACAATAATCCGAGATGATGAAGATGTAACTACAAGTGATGAAGGAAGAAATACAACGACTTACAGCTTATTTAATGAACAAACGGTAGCGTTTACTACAGAACGAGCTTCTACTAGTCATATGGAGGTGTCTGTGAATACTGACAGTATTTTAACAGAAAAACCGGTATTTGAAGAAAACGACAACGCTAAAATAGCAGAAAATGAAATCGATCTAATATACAAGACTTTATACACAACATATACGTATTTTACCACTTTTTTTGGAGAACACACTTCAAGCGTTGTTAGTCATAAATCAGTGGTAACTAATATAATCACATCTACCGTTGACCTCTCCAACATTGATCCATCTTTGCTTGGAGCTTTTGGTGAAGATGAAATTGCACCTACTGACGTAGAGGTAGGTCGTCCTACCGAAACATTTGCCATAAATAGTATAATTGATTTAGTTAAAAACAAAGACGTTATCGAATCAGTTGAAAAAGATGGATATTATAGTTCACAGACACCTACGCCATCTTTAGGTGATGATGTTATTATCAGTATAAAACCAGATGCCGTTAAAACGTACTTTACAACTTACACGTTTTTCACGACAATTTATGTGGGTTCTGATGCAAATGTTTGTAGTAGAAGCGAAGTGTACACTAACTACGCTGGTCCTGATGAGCTTATACCTACCAAGAGTAATCCACTTATTACTGAAAATACCAGAGCACAGTTTGATTTCAGAAATTGCAAACAGGTCAAGAGAGAGCAGGAAATTTTGGTCCAGAATATTCCTAGTAATAGTGCAATTAAAGAAAAGTATAATTTCCAAGAATTGGGTGATTCGAAAAAAGGCATAATACAACCAACGCCTATAGAAGTTGATATGTTGCTTAGTATAGAATCGAATCCTCTAGAATCAGAAAATTCATACGTTACTGATGTTAAATCTTCATCTTCCAAGGGTGAAAGAAAAATAATAGACAACAATAATATAATTTTAGATGATCAAATAAGTTCCGAAAGTAACATAGAAGAAATATTGCCATCTCCAACACTTTTATTGCAAACAAGCTATACAACATTTACTTATTTTACAACGATGTATATAGGCAAAGACTCGAGTAAAGTGAAAAGCCGTTTAGAAACTATAACAAATGTTGTGACGGAAACTATAACTCCAAAAACCGAACCTGAAGAGGAGAGTAATTTACCCATTACATATTACACAACTTTTACTTATTGGACTACTTTATATAAAGATAAATCCACTACAATCACAAGCCGGGAGGAAATAGTTTCGAATGTTGTCACTCCAGTTATGCAGTCATTTACTACACTAAGTCCAATAGACACAACTCCTATAGATGTTAATAGCGTTTTACCGCCTAAAGAATTAGAAGCACAAATTAAACCTTCGATTATCGAAGATAGGTTGGAACAAGATGACGGCAAAGCGACGTTTTACACAACTTATACATATTTTACAACATTTTACGCGGGAAATATATCTAAAATAAGAAGTAGTTTAGAAACGGTTACTAACATTGTAGATAACACAAGACTTATTGAAGACAATCAGCTCGGTCGAAAAGTTGGTGGAGTTCCAGTAGACAAGAATCTCATACAAGACAGTAGCGATAAGATAAATATTGAACCATCCTTAGTCAAAGAAGAAATTCAACCAACAAATGTTCCTGATATTACACCTGTTTCTTCTACGGTTCTTCTTGGGACTTATATTGATAACTTATTTGCAGAAGTAAAGCCTCTTGAGAATAGTCAGATCAGTCCAGAACCAGAAAAGAAAATATTGTTTTCTCAAGTCGCAGTTATTTCCGGTAATTCGACTATAGTAACAAGTGATAATAAGACTTTAGAAGGCAGTTCGACCTCCACTTCTTCTTTAACATCAATAACAATTTCAACAGAAGAATCAATAATTAGTCCAACTCCAGATGCTATTGAAAGTTCTGTTGCAGAATTAGAAACAACGACTGAGTATAAAACTGAACTGGAAGACGAAGAGGATAATACTAATCCAAGAAAAAAGAGTCGTCTTACATTTACGACGAAAAAACCATCCTTTACACCAGTAATTATACCATTTGCATCAAGAAATAGACCTACATTTAGTCCAAAACGAGTACCCTTATTAAGCAGTGCTACTACAATAACACGTGCAGATTCAACACCTACAATAACAGCAACCCCTACATTAAAGTCTGTTCGACCATCTGGATTTGGAAGTGGTAGTAGAAAGCAAGTTGTATCACCCGTGTCATCGGGGCCTGGGCGAAGATTTTCTGGCCGAAGTAGTAGTATTAATTCATTAGCTAATGTACCATATGCATCTAGATCAGGAGGCATTGCAAGAGGGAGTATACAGCCTACTTCAAGAAGATCAGGGTTCAGATCTAGCTCATTCAGAAGTAATAGTTTGGATTACGCCAGCAGATCTGTGATACCAAAAATTAGACCAACAGCGTCATCTAGATTAAGGAATAGTAGACAATCTTCCACGCTCTTCTTTCCTCTTAATGAACAAGGTGAATCTGAAACGTCCGCCACCCAACTAGAAGAAATTGTGACAGAATCTTTAGGGGAAATTACTGAACTTCCATCTAGAGCTACAAACAGTCCTTTACTGAAATTTAGAAAGTTATCTGTAGCCAGACAGCCTGGTACAGCAATTTTGCCCAGATCAACAACACCCTCGGCTAAAAGAAGTGGCAATATTCGTGGAAGAACCACTACAACAACGAGGCGAACTACTAGGAGTTCAACGTCAAATCCATTACTTTCCTTACGTAGGCAACGACCAAATTCTCTGTTTCCAAGAAGAAATCTTTTCAAACAACCTGAACCTGAATTAGAAGAAGAAATTAGAGAAAATGAGCAAAAGTTTGAAGAAGATGAGGAATTATTAGAAGAAGAGGATTTCGAAGAAGATAATGATTACGAATCTTCTGATAGAAAAGAGCAACAAGTAGCAACCCCTTCTACACCCACCTCAAAGCAAAATAGCAAAATCCAAATCAGACCTTTTGCATTTAAAAAGCGAACAAAGCGACAAGTAGATCACGGAAATAGAAAATACACTAATTTTAGACGACCTGGATCTAAATCTGCTTCAACGCGTCGGCCTGAGCATGAACCTGAAACTGAATCTCCTGTATCTGTAACACAAAAACAAAAAAACGGACGTTATAATAGTCGAACACCTAAAACGACAACAGCCACTGCTCCGAAATCATCACCTAGACAATCTTTCATAGTGCGCGGAGAAAGTAAAACTTCAAGTACAACAGCATTGCCTGCTTATAGAAGAGGTAGAACAGGAACATCTTCCAGAACTACTACTCATTCATCTAGGCCCAAAGCCCCAAGGTTATCAAATAAAAGTTCTGACAGATCAAGGGTAGGTTCTTCGCGTAGTTCAACTAGTAGGTCACGAACTCGCACAACCACTAGCAGAGCGTCAAGTAGACAGCGTAATTCCTTCGAAAATCTTAGTGCTGAAAGATATAGACAGGATTCTTACAATAATTTATTACATGATGGAAAAATTACTATCACTCATCAAGTACCCGTTGAAGTTACAGTTCCGGTTGTTAACGGTAAGATCACTGAGTATAAAAATCTTTTATCCGCTAAACCCAGTGCGGAGACTCTGTTGTTAAATCAGGTTTCAACGTCAATTGGACCATTGGGAAATCATCAACTAGTTCTCGCTGTTGAATCAACCGAATTGGCTGAAAACGGAGCCACAAAGATAACGAAATACGTTTTGCACGAAACTCCAACAACAACCGTTATTTTTACTCCCACTACTATTAGAGGACGAAAAACTTCTTTCTCTCATGTATTACCTAGTACAGTATATAACGTCGAACCTGTTGTTCAAACTATAAACCCAGAAATTAATGCTAATGTTCCATTGGCTAATCTTTTACTCTCACAACTTCTGTTAGGTAATCAACAACCTGCGATCAATCCTCTCCTGGCCTTACAGGGACAGGCGTTGCTACCTCAGCAACAAGTGGTGCAAACACCTATTACAGAGTATAAAACTAGAACCACGACATTTGTAACAACTGTAACTGATGCGAGAGAAACTGTATTACCTATTACATTCAGAGGTAAAGCTATACTGACAACAATTGTCGATCCTACAACTAATGTGATAACGGCAACGGAATTCATTACTGATACCGTGGTAACCACTCCTACAGCACTAGCACCTCAACCTCAGTTGAACTCCTTATTACTTCCTTTGCTACTTCAACAACAGCAACAACAACAACAACAGATTCTTTCGTTACCTACAGCTAATCCTTTACTTGGCTTAGGTCAACCAGATCTTAATTTGTTACCTAATAATAATTTAAATTTAAATAATGATATTTATAGCAACAGCCCAAAACCTCATATATTATCAGACTTAAACAGTAATGAAGACTTTTCGGAAGATATCGAGGAAATTGGCGATGACAATCCTCCACCACCACCACCACCTTCATCTTCTCATACCAGGCATAGACAAAGAACACTAAAAGCTAGTCATCCAAAAATGACAAGTGTAATAACATTATACGTGTCTGGTAAATACCCTGGTGAATTTAGTACAGTACTTTCGACTATAGTAACTGATGATACTCAAACAGTTCGTAAACGTGAAGCAATTTACTTTAATGATGCCCCAGTAACACCTACTATGTTACCGTCTGTAGAAAATCTTGTTGGATCTCAACCAGATATCTTAGAAAACACCGTGGAATATATTGAACCAAATTCTAGATTTGATACTCAAAGTGAAACGCAAAGCCTTGAAAGTATTGTAGGAAAAATTAGTGATCATATACGGTATGACGCATCACCGACTTACGTTGTTAAATTGGGAAATCCATCTACTATAAGTAAAAAAGAACATAGATCAGTAGATGACGTGTCTTGAAATCCGAACAATTGGTTAAGTGTGTAAAATAATGGATTAGTTATTTATTTACATGTATCATAGTAAGTTAACTATGAATAGTGCCTTATAGTTTTAGTGATTTGTACTAGATTAAATGTCAATACTCCATTTAGTTGTTTAGCTACGTACTGTATATACGTTTATAATAAATTCTTTCCCTTATTCACCAAAAACTTTTCTTATTATATTGTCTCCAGTTTTCAACTAATAATAAGATGGTGGATGACGTAAGAGTATAAGTTACGGTACAGTTTTATGACTGTCTAAGAATAACTACTGACCTTGTTATTAGATTAAGTTTCAAATGTCATTCTTTTGTAATTTTCGTACATTACTTGCTTTTAATAATTGTAAATTGCAAATTCCGACTCAAAATGTTAAGTAATAAAAACGTAATAAAATTATTTTAAGTTATTTTTATTGTTTACGTACATTATAAGGTTCATTTTTATAATAAATAGTTGCACTCTGCATGCTTTGCAATGCCAAAAACGGTCATGCTTGCGTTCACAACTGGTATAAATGGTTTAGTAACATATCGAAGACAAACCAACATACAAACAAATGTTCAGTTCTACTTACGGAATATAAATAAACCAAAGAAAATAGCAAAATGCATAATTAGTGTCAGAACCAGTGTCACTAAAGTAAGACATTCGCAAAAAAAGAAATTTGTACCGACAGTTGTGGATGGTTTTGTATCATTTTAATAAAAACATATGGAATAAGGGTGACAAACGAGCACACAGTCCGCCTGATGGTAAGTGGATGCTGTGGACCATAGACATCTACATTTATCCTCTGTGAAGAATCAAAACGTAAATGCGTTGTCACCCTTGAGAACTACGATGGAATGCCTCGTTTCCAGTAAAAAGTCACTCCCCATACGAAACACAGGAGTATTAAATCGCTGTTTTACGCTAATATTCTGTAAGAGCGTGGTCGTTCCCCGGTCGAGGCGACCCATTCATACTACAACCATAATTAGCCGCAGCGTGGCTCAACCACGTAAAAAAATATAATTTTCGCGTAATTGGTCTTTAAAAATAAATGTCATGTTCTTTAATGGAGATCATATAATTTGAAACATTGACAGTATTTGCATTTTTTTATTATTTTAGTAAAAATATAGGACTCCGATAAAATTTTCTTTTTATCTTGAAAAACGTCAAAACTCAAGGAATTTTTTCTGTACCGTCGAGGCGGTATAAATTTTACAATAACTTTCTTTCATCTTTCATTTTGAAATTCTAATTTACACACAATGGCATATCTGCGCATATATCAATTAAGTATCGATCCGTCAGCTCGCCTTAATTTAAGCCTGCTACTGACAATCAATTAGGCAATACTGTGCGACATGCCTGCTCCGCCCACTTGGACCTTCATGTTGTTTTTTATATTCCTTATATTCCGTTGTTTTACTTATTAGATAAAGATGTTGAGTAAACGTTTGAAAAGCTTAAAAATAGGACGGTAAAGAGTATTCTGTTTTAGAGGTATTAATGAAAGGAAACGCCAGGGAGAATATTTTTTTAACACATACGTAAATATAAATAGACGCAATGACCAACTTAACGTTGACTGTTGACTTCATTACTTGAACTGATGACAGCTGAAGATTCCCTTTCACTAATGGAGGGCTCCAAACCCACATCCCGCGATCATTCAACTGCCTCCTGAGGTGAGTTTATTTGTATGTTTTATTAATATTAATAGCAATTTTACCTATGGATGTTTTGGAAAATCTATTCCCAATACAAATACATATTGAATAATAGTCAATTTATTAATTTTATTTCGTAGATAACTAATACAGGAGAAATTTCTAGAACATCCGAATCTATTTTGCTACTGACATTTGTAAAATAAAAATAGACGAATATTGAAGCAGTATTTGTTCATCGCATGTCTGTACATATTTACTGTTAATTAGTATTAAAACACACTGCACACACACATGCACACGCACACACACACACAGTATGCATGTCATTAGATTATTAACCTACAGTTAAGATGTATATAATAATAACTAATAGTATTAACTTATAGTTATTTTTGTACACGATGAGTGTAATAGAAACTTTT
>DWHP01007381.1:0-10978 GCA_018247895.1 Parnassius honrathi
CTCTTATACTGCGGATAACCGTCTTCACCAGTTTGAGTTTCCCTTATGAGAACCCTGGGGTACCGTTTACAGCGCGTGTTATATTTCGTACATGGTGACTTTCGATTTAAAGTTCCACATGGACCATGTATCATATTACATTTAACGATTTCGTGAAGCTCTGGGTCACGTTTGGGATCCGGTTCTGCAGCACGAATTATATTGTCGATTTGATCCGGAGTAATACGTATAAAAGGAAATTAATATGTGTAAGACCTGTCTTTTGCCATTCCGTTGAGTACATAATATAGCATCGAATTTGACCAAATATTTTGCCCTTTGTCAATAAATTCATGATCTTTTTCACCTTTATTCGAAACAAATGATAGACACGAAATTATATCGAGTCTATCATGAGATTGTTGTACATGAAACCATTGCTCTTTTATCTTGTCCCAGCGAGGGTTTCATGTCAAAGTGATAAAAAGATCAAGCCAGCCGTAATTCCTAACATAGGTCATAGCGTCCTGTGTTCTTCCGTGCATATACGTAAGTCACCCCGTAAAGTATTATGAAAACACAACCATTTGTCCTAGTTGGTTGGTTTCTGCGTCTTATCGTCCAATAATATTTTTAAATGGATGTAACTGTCAGTATGTAATTCGGGTTGATTATTTTTCATTCTACTTTGGCATATTCATTCACCAAATATTGACTAAAAAGGACGCGATAATTGACTAAATAATTATCTTCTTCTTCTTTAATCATTATTAAGAGACAGTTTTATTAAGCGGCAACTTAGTCGTGGGATCTCGTTATGGTGTGTTAATTGAATACACATCATCCCTCCAGCAAAACAGCAATGGATACTGCAGTGCATCATATGCTCGATGTATCTCACTAATACGCTGAAGTGAATTACTTCGGCTCTCGAGGATGATGTCCCTTCGATCAAATTGTTGATTCACTAACACTAAAGTCGCTTCATTTATATTTGGTGCATTGCACCTATCTCTATGTTCTTTTAGTGGTTTTTTATCAAAATTATTTTAAGGTACTGAGCGTCATGTTCGGCTTTTGGTAATATACTTCAAATTAAATGATAGACCCGGCCTTTTACTTTCAAAGTTGTTGAAAAACCGTCTGCTGTTACCTGTTTACCACCAAAGAAATTCATCCGGAAAATAAGCATTATATGTACGAATATTACCCATAAAATGGTCATGATCTGGGTTTAGATCATGAATCAAACTAAAGAGTGGTTCAGGCTGTTGTTTAAACCGATCAAGTTACAATTTTTCAGACTTGCAATACATACGAAGTGTCTTATCTTTCTATTACAACGCATTGCACCACTGACCCTTGTATGTCATAGAACCCAAGGCTACACTGCTGTCAGTTCTATAAGCAATATCGGGGTTATACACCATAGCGGAATGGACGTTGTTTTTCCATAAACGCAGTGTAATGTTGTCCTCATATCGTGACTGAATTGCTCTAAGCAATTGTGGATTCGCAGTTTGGTATTTTTTTTCTGATAGACGGACAGAGATTTACGATTTGAATCTGGCTTATTCTGGCCTATATATTTCTTGTGCACTTTATAATTGACTCTTTCTTGTGTAATTAGTAAATCTCGATCTTCGTTTTTTCTTTCTTTTTTCTTCATATTTTAATGTCGACGATACAGATTGATCTGTTCCGCTGGTTGGAGACGATATTTCATTATTTACAAAAGATGTAAAAGTTGAATGGTCAAGCTCTGAAAAAGGATCACGCTCTTCAACAGGCACCTCCATGCAACACTGTTTAAATTTCTTCGCAACCATAGGCGTCAAAATGTCTATTAGATAAATTGTGGCTAAATCGTAATTGCATTACTGGGCAGATATCTGTTCGGGACTCTGTATATAGCAGACCGTTTCAATGTGCTTCTAACCGAAACGGAAATATTAATCTTGCACCTACCAATTCACAAAGTCCACCGTAAGTTTCATTTTTTAACATATTGGCTGAATAATTATTTGCTGTTGATTAATTACCGCCATTTCTATCGTGGGTCGTAACTGTAAACCTAGGCTAATCATTTCCCACAAATCTAACAACTCTGCTAGATTTGTGGTAAAAGATTGGTTCTGTACATTAAAAATAAAAGAGCACGAAACAAATTGGCGCCGTAACCTATAATGGGGACGACAGTATATTCTACCATTCTTCCTTTAATATTAAAAGTTTCTGTAGTCATTTTTTCAATGAGAAATATACTCCTATCAACAATACCTTATCACAAAGCAAATCTAATTTTATGCTGGCACACTGCTTGCAACTTTATGAGGCGCAAGTTTAGCCTCATATGGAATATGGTTTTCATCTCTGGACCGGGGCACAACATTGCAAGTTCTTTTCTCACGATTGCATCCAGCGCAGAGTGGTTCAAATCGTCTGCGACCGAGTACTCTCTCATAGGCTGATTCACTGACACTGCGAAGAGATGCTGCGTCTCTTTGCGTATCTTATCGCATCTATCACGGGAAGTGCTCAGAGGAATAGTTCGGACTAATTACAGCCGCTCACTTTCACAATCACACATTACGACAAAACTCGTGATACTATCCATATCATCTGGACGATTTTCAGTCCTCCACTGTGCTATTTACACGCAGTTTTCTTCTTGGCACAACTTCCTTGTGGGATTGATTACCATCAGCATGCCATTTTTCCACACCGATATGCCTTAAGGGACCTTTAAGATAAACGCCTACTTATGTTCATAGGCAGCGGTAGTCACTTACGATCAGGTGAGCCACATTCTTGTTTGACTCCTCTTATATAAAAAAGCTGTATCGGTTATCAACGCCCAAGTTTCTGTTAAAACTACAATTATTTATTTACTCTTATTTTCCATGAAAATTCTTTATATCTGTCTCTTTGAAATTTAAAAACTAAATCCTGCGTATGACTTTTATTTACGTTTATTAGCTAAAGGCACCGGTAGAATATTAGCTCTGTAGTTTTTTTTTTTTCTATAACCTGTGATGAATCGGATGCTTAAGTGGTCCTACAATAATAATGCAATATTTTCGTACAATAATCAACTTAAAATACATTTTTACAATAAATGTTATTAACAATAATTTTAATAAATATCGAAAATGTCGGTTTTCTATTACGTCTCCAGTTCTCAGCCATGTTTAAAGATTTAAGTCACACACATATAATTATTTCTTTCTCTCTGTACACACGCACTATATACTTTTATAATATGTACCTATTGTCTTATGAAATTTCAGATTCATTAGAAAAAGATTTCATAAATTGAGAACTAGTTTTCTTGCCAGAACCTTTTCTTAAAATATTTAACATAATACTTATATTCTACAACTTTGTAAATGTGATCAATTCTGTATGTTCGAATCATTTAACTTCAGCAAAAATAACATTCGTTTCAGATGAAAACCAAAAGTAAGTAGTGCCCATAATCTATCAATTTAAAAGCTAGGCGACGAATAGACCTCTTGTAGGATATGGGTGACAAACGTGCACAAAGTTCACCTAAAGATTAAAAAATTATACAATATTTTAGTCGTGTGAGCTTAGAAGCTTATATTATATAAGTGAATGTAAGAGGCTATTTATACAAAAGTTTTGTGACAACCAATGTACTATAAAATATCTTCCTGTCTTTAGCCGTTTGTAATAAAGTTATCTTCAAAACCCGTAGTTTTTAGACAAAATTACAACAAGAATAGTCAATGCAAATTAAAAATAATACGATATAACAGACCATTAAAATGTTGTTTAAATAAGTAACAGCTAACGTGCCAGTTGTACGGTGAATTTCAAAAATATATTAAACAAGTTATAAACGTCTCACATCGATTTTAACTTATTTTACTGTTATGATAGTGTAAAAACGCACTATAAAGATTAGTAAACCAGGCACGAGCTATAAAAACGTACGGCCAATAAATGAACGACCCATATACGCGCTGTCAGTGCAGTCCCATGTGCTTTAAACCTATAACTAGTGCATTTGACCCATTTCTTTTATCGGTTTCATAACGCAGTTTCAGAAGTGCTCTTACCGTACCCAATGTTTTTATGAAAATCGTACTTTTCCATTTATATTTTAAATGATGGAAACATCTTTTTTTTTTTGCTAAGCCTATTGATATTTTAACTTGGTGATAGTAGTACAAATGGGTCGACCACGAAAGGTCCATGTTGTTACAGAATACGAGCGTAAAATAGCAGCTTAATGCTGCTGTTTCGTTTTCTGAGTATAGTGTAACGGATATCCCTTTTACGTAATACGAGGCATTCCATCTTTGTCATCAAGTGTAACAACGCATTTGCATTTTGATTCTTAATCGAGGATAGATGTAGATGTCAATAGTTCATAGTATCAATCTACCATCAGGTGAGCTGTAAGCACTTTTGTGATCCTTATTCTGCAGAGAATCAATGGATAAAATCCTTTGACAAAAATTGTCATTGTAATTTAAAAAATGAGCAAGAAAATTAGGCAGAATAGTTGGTAGGAAAACCTGATGTTACGAGTAGTAGTGAAATTGTGTCCGTACGACTATTTTGTAGTCTCGACCACGTGAAGGACGGCGGATCATTAAAACGTAAAAGAGACCTTTATTTTGAATGACTGGACTACCGGTGTATGTAATTGACTAGCATATTAAGCTTGATCGGGAAGCGAACTGATGGTCCACTAAACGAAATAACGACGTGGTATGGCATACAGGAAGACGCCTTGTGGTATTCGAGGCAGCTGAATTGGCATTGGGCCGGCCATTTATGTGGAACAACCACCGAAAATTTGTATACTATTAGTTTTTTATTTATAAAACAAGCATACATGCGTACATGCAAATACCAATGATTTTGTACCAGCGCCAGGTAATTCACATACAAATACGACGAAATTAAAGACAAACATTGGTGTCACGTCTAAGTGACGTTGAGATTTTCAGCTTTGTATGCAAAATATCGCAGATTGAATAGAAAATGTTTTAATTAAAACTATCACATTTGAATACCTTTTGAGACTCAGCTCTAATATGAACTATTCTGTAACTATAAAATATGTAAATTATCAAATAAGAAGACTTGCAAATGAGCTAGCTTTAAAAACGTCGTCCACGACTACGATGATATAGCAGTACAGCTTCAGCTTTACTGCTGTATTATGGCTAATGGGTCGGCGCGACTTGTAAAACACCGCACCTGCATTTAATTCCTAATTGAGGCAAAATGCAGAGCGTTCAATTACCATTACGTGGACGGTATGCTGGTTAGTTACCCGTATTAGTAAAAATAAAATTCCGTAGCCGACTGCAGACAGCAGCAGCAAGCAACGTGTCGTAGTGACACAACTGGTTTCTATGTAGTTCTATTAAAGACATTCCGTAGTTAGCGACACGTGTTCGCCTAGCGGCACGCCATAGTGTAGCCCGACCGCAGATCAGTAGTGCCGCCAACGTCCGAGCTACAGAACGTTGAATTTTTCTTAAAAAATGAGTTCCACCGAATCCGAGGAAGAGAAACTGATAAACCAGGTGGCCCAATATTCCGCAGTGTACGTTCTCTCACTTCCTCTGCATTTCAACATAGGACGTGTCTTTTCTCTTTATACTTGTATAATAAAAGCAAGTCATCATCATTTTCTTGCTCTTCTAACAAAAGATACAAAAATAAATCGCCATCGCTAATTTCAAACACGTCGGACATGTCCCACTGAACACTCGGAACAGACTGGACGCGGGCTAATGACACCACGCCATGTCGCTGCGATACGTCGTCTGCTGGTGTCTGCAGTCGGCCACGGAATTGCACCTTAACACACAAAATGGAAGATTTGGTAGCATAATGGTTAAATATCTAGTTATAGAATGTGTATGATCTATAAATAATTTGGTATGTAAATTTTTGTAAGGTGTCGTTTCTATATTTTCTACTTTACTTATACTTTAAGGAATAGGTAATTTTAATGTATAGTAATGTAAGTTGGGTGTGGCAGAAGAAGCACGAAAGTAAAATAAATGCTTTAGAAATGCCATCTTTAAGGAGTATGCTAGGACCAAAACCGAATGACAGGGTGAGAAATTGTGTGATAGTAGAAAAATGTGGTGTGCAAGATCATTGTTTGGTCATGTAGAAAGAATGAACGAGAAAAGAGTGACAAAGGAAACTTGTATTGCAGACGTGAACGGCAAAGTCGTGGAGGGACGTCCTAGACGAAAATTTATCGACCAAATTGGCGATATATTGAAAATGGTTTACATTAGGAGTGCACTTTATCGACGAGCGTGTATACGTAGATATATGGACGTATAGGAGGCAAAAGAGGTGTGTCAAGATCGTGCCAAATGGAAGTCCGTAGTGTCTGCCTACTTCTCTGGGTGACAGGCGTGAGTGTTTATGTTTATATGTTTAATCTGAAATAGTTTTTCAAGCTCTCACTAATGATGAAGTTATAAAGGAGATTGAAAATTTCACTAAATGATTTTTTTCCCATTGAAAATGTAGTAAGAACTATAAAATTGACATTTTACATAGATGAGATGTTTAATTACCGTTACAGTCTATCGTAAGTCCAATGCTGAACATAGCCTCTTTCGTAGATTGGCTCATAGGGGGGATATTTGCCATGATCACACTTGACAGGCGGGTTGCCATAAGCAGTTTTCCCTGGTTTGTTTCCCTCTGTCACTTCTTAAGACACCCACGAGACGATACAGGGTAGAGGATGTTCTTACACCGCCTCTACATGGTCAGGGTTTCATCTGGTTGAGTTTGATTTATTTATTTCACATTGTTTATTTCTTTTATTAAAGTTAGTTAAAGTTACAGCCTATATACGTCCCACTCCTGGGCACAGGCCTCCGCTCATTTCTGAGAGGGTTTTTAGGGCAAGGAATTGTCCGCCGCGCTGCCCCAATGCGTGTTGGCGAACTTCACATGTCCTCGAAATATTTTTTTTATTTCTCAGACATGCAGGTTTCCTCACGATGTTTTCCTTCACCGCCGAGCACGTGGTAATTTCTTTTATTGTATTTATTTAATTTAAAGGAGAGGCCTATGTTCAGAAGTGGGCTCTAATAGGCTGTAACGGTAACAGACCAAAATATTTTTTTATGTATTATATTCATTGAAACGCATGCCACATGTTCTACCATGTATAGAATGCATAAGCATTCTATACATGGTAGAGCATGCAGTGCAGTTATATTAGCAGTATAGTTGTAGCACGAATGGGTCGGCTCGACCGGGGAAGGACAACGCCCTCACAGAATACCAGCGTAAAATAGTACCTTGAAGCTGCTGTGTTTCGTATGGTTTGTGTAGAGAACCGGAGACCTTTTTACTGGAAACGAAGCATTTCATCTTAGTTCTCACGCGTGACAATGCATCTGCATTTTGATTTGTAATTGAGGATAGATGTAGATGTCTATGTGCCACAGCAACCACTTACCATCAGGTGTACTGTGCGCTCATTTGTCACCCCATCCTATAAAAAAAAAATGCCGAGCACAGCTAGAAGGAAAAGACAATACTTTGATTGAGTGATATCTTGGTTATATTGCTCTAACGAAACTGCAAAATTTATTTAATCCTTGCACAAGTCTTCAAAGTGACAAAATTATTAAAATTAGATCTAATTGAGTTAGTGAAGACATCAAAATTTATACTATACTTAAAAATTACACATGTTATTTATATATATTTGAGTTACGTACCACAATTGTTAGTAAATAATAAAAACTCATCAAATGACGTCACCCCACACTGACTGATGTGAACATTAAGTTTTATCTATGTAATGCGGCTTGTTTACTAATTTACTACTGATAGTACTCCTCATGGTTATATTAATATTGTTTATTGTGAAGACAATAAAATATGTTACAAAACAATAATATACACTTTATCAATAACAAAACTGAAACAATGTTTTCTGCACTGCCCTGATGTCTTGTACTGTTACAAATTAAGGCTCACCTGTGTAAAAGAAAGGTCTGCTTCAATAGCAAGAGTCTGAAGGCTTTTTAGTGGGCTGTAAAGCTTGATCAATCTTAATAAGGCCGGACTTCCATCAAGAGGAATTGATGCTAGCAGATAATTTGGATCAACCTGTAAAAAAATTAATAACCTTAGAAATTCTAAATCCAAAATAAGTAAATATAATAAGGTTGCAAATCAGGCATTCTTTTCAAAGTACAAGTTCTGTACTTTCTAAGTACAGAAGTTAAGTTACACATACTGTGCTAAGTTTAATGAAGCCTAAAAACCCATTATTAAATTTGTGACTCACCAACAGGAGCATTCCATGATAGGGTCTGAGTTTCTGCAGACATTTGTCAATGGTTTCTGGTTCAATTATTAAACCTCTGTTATGAATCTGATGGGCTTTGTGAGGTAAGCAAAAGGATAGGAGCACCCATTTGTTTATTCGGACTTGTACAATGCCTAAAAATTGTACAGAGGTATATTATTATTTAATGTGTAAACTGTTATTTAGTTGTAATATTCAACAAAGAAACTGATCTCAAATGCATACCCAATTCCTAATAAATATATGTAATATGAACGCGGGGTAGGTTAAATATGCATTAAACTGCCACAGTATTATATAGTAGTATAGTAGTAGTAGGTGGTACAGTGAACCCCCGGTAAAACGACCCCTGGCTAATCCGTCCCCCCTTGTAATCTGACATGTCTTTAACTACAAGTTATAATAGATTCGAGTCGCGCTATGAATCCGCCACGGGTTGAGGTATCCTTTGCGAATACATGGACAAACAGGTTGCATTTAGTACGCGCAGTCACGAATCTGGCTTGACGCGTATTGTCTCAGTTCAAGTGTGACTACGGTAGCGGCCTAGTAGGCATGCACTATTTACTGTTTAGGTATTCATTCTACATCACATGACTCTTGAAGTTTTTATAGATTTTATCATGTTTAATGGAATCGGATTTTTTATGTTTAGTAAGAAAAAAGAACTTTGTTGTTGAAAATGTATCTTTAAATGTATTTTAATGCACAAAGAGAAAAAAGGGCGCAAATCAAATAAACACTTAATTGTGGCTTTTAATGTCATTTAATCTTGTAAATTTATTCTTAAAATCCCTTAATTTTTTGAAACTATAATTTCCCAGGTAAACTTTGAATAGATTTAATGATAAACAGAGCCTAAAATTTTACAAAACAGGAGCAACACATTTAACTAATTTTAAATTTCTTATATGCATTTACAAGGGTAACAAAAGAAATAAACACAAAAATCTAAATAATAAGACAATATAAATGCCTTCTACAGTTTTTTAATATCAGGACGCGCGTCGCCGGTTCGCAGCTCTCACATATAGAAAAACAATAAATAAACAATTACGCCTACACATGTCTCTAGCATTCATGCAACAAAGATTAAATTATAAACTATTTCGTTAAGGAATGTTTTATAAAAACGCAAAATCTCAGGAGGCGTAGCCACTCGCTCCAATTATTAACGTGCGCGAAAAATATAGAATGACATTGCGCACTCACTCTCACTTGGTCATAGTGTAGCGTAACGCACGTGTCGATGACTTTCTATTAAGCGTCATTGATCGTCCAGGAGTCTCACACCAAGATATAATTAATTAACTAAAAATGACGTTTTTAGTCTTAGCTTTAGCTTTTAGACGCTTTATAATTAGAGAAAAGGGGATATAATAAAACGTTAAGGATAGGTATATCCATTTATCTTTAATATCCGTATCTATTGGAAACTAGGAATAATAGCATTTTATTAAATAAACAGATGTATAAATAAATGGAATACAACATTATACAAACAGCAAATAAATAAATTATATATGTATGGGTGACATATTTATCATTTTTTATTAGTTTTAAAGATCTGTAACTGACTTTCTGTTGTTTGTTATTTTTCAATTACCCGGCTTCTTACAGATCGAATTTAGTCTACCATCCTTAAAATATAATTACTTATCCTTTCAATATATTAAAATTGCATTAAAATTTATCGAGTAATTTAAAAGTACGAACAAACAGATAATCGCTGATAAACGGCTAACGGTATAAAATATTTGGAAAGATAAAAAATAGAGAAGGTGTAAATAAATATTTAACGAAAATTCACAGTTCATTCCCATTTCGGGGAAACTAGGTAAGCCAAACGTAATAAATTGTGGATATAAAATAGTAGTGTCACGTAACTGACTCGCGTTCGACTCGCGACGACAATTTTGTTTGTTACCCATAATATAAATCCATTGCTGCTTTTAGCTGTCGTACTCGTAGATATGAACTAGCTTAAGAATCGATGGATTTTGAAACGTGAAAACAATTACATTTTCGGAGACAATCGTAGCACTGGAGGTGAATAATTTTATTTAAGTATATTTCATTAAAAACAACGTTATTAAAAACACTAAGTACTTATTTATGAAATTTTATCCCTTTATTTGAAAACTTGCAAGTTGTGGAAAAATTTCCGCAGTTGGATATGCTTTAAAACTCCATTTTTACGTCTCTGCGTCCGAAATAGCACTGGTGGCGAAATAAACGCTTCTAGCGAGCTTGTGGCCTATGAGTCACATGTGCGGCGACAAGGTCATGCGCTTTTACGACTTTTATTGCCTTATTATTTAGATTTCTTTGTTTCATACATATGCTTGTTTCTTTAAGATTTTGTATTTTAAACTTTTTTGACTGCTTGGTGATCTAGTGGTTGTAGTAGTGCAACATGACATGACATCATGTCTTGGGCTCGAATCCCGTGTCGGGCCAAAAAATCAATTATTGAGTTTTTCCATCAAGAAATTCTCAGTAACTGCCCGGAGTGAGAAATGTGGCGGGGCGGTCACACCCCCGTGCCTCGAAAAGCATATAAAGACGTTGGTGTTGCGTCTGATCTCTCTCCGGTCGTGTCGGTTTACCGTCCTATCGGATTATGAGAGTGAGGGAATAGAGAGTGCACCT
>DWHP01007382.1:0-10977 GCA_018247895.1 Parnassius honrathi
AGGCCTCCCCTCATTTCTGAGAGGGTTTTAGGGCAAGGAAGTGTCCGACGCGCTGCCCCAATGCGTGTTGGCGAACTTCACATGTCTTCGAAACATTTTTGTCCTTATTCCTCTGACATGCTGGTTTCCTCACGATGTTTTCCTTCACCGCCGAGCTCGTGGTCAGCACTTCATCATCAGCACTTAAAATTGCAATTAACAATTTCATTTGTGCCGGCGGGGATCGAGCCCGGGTTACTCGCGTTTTTATATAGCGAGTGTTAGCCATCTGAGCTACCACGACTCCCGGCAGTATATAAGTAAGTTTATACAAAATCTATGACTTGCGCGTCACAACACACAAATAGAGGAACTTTTTTCTAATTTTTTTTTTACTGTACTGTTGTATCTATATGTATACATACTTTTAAATTGTTATATCCACCAAATTGTTGTTTTGTTACGTTTTTTTTGTTATACTATTTTTAATTGATGTGTCCACATGTTAAGTGCCTAATGATGTTTGTGGCCTTCTTTCTTTGCAGTCGGTGACAGATATCCGTAGACTGCGGGAGCTAAATATTATCAGGTAGGCTATAAGTTTTAAATTGACTAATTTAATTTATATCAAATAGTAAGTAGTTGTTAAACAAATCACACACCACAAGAAAGATTAATTCAATATTTTAACAGAAGCACTCCATAGCACTTGCAGCACTAAACTGTGATCAACGCGATTGTTTTCACTTATACTTATATTGTTTATTACAAAGAAATAGTCAAAATAAATAAAACGATACCACAGATCACATTTTCTGCTTGTAAAGGCCAAATTTATATCAGCATTAATTTTTATTTTAATATTTAACGCATAACACGGACTTAACTTACCTTGGGTAACGGCTGGTAAATCCAGCCGATTGGAAATCATCAAAATTGATTATGTCCGTGACACGCCTGTTGACTTTCAAAGAATTATTCATTGTGAATTAAGAAAATCACGTATTATTGATAAACAACGACTTGTGTCACTGTGTTATTATCTACTGTATTAGAACTTAAGTTTTTCTTTACCTCTGGTATGCATAGTAAATAAAAAGACTCAGCGACTGTTATCTCTAATTGAAACTATCTTATTCACACAGCTATTTATACAATTTAAATGATTTTAGAGAACTTGCAGCAGTGGTGTGACGAACATTTATACCATCGTGGACCAGGCGCTTTGGAATTTCGATTTTCTAGGATATATTTAATTCATCATCACTATTATAGCATACGAACAAGTCCATTTCTAAACACTGATCTAATGCATATGCCACAAAACATATACTAAATTAATATTGATTATTTATATTAATTATATTTCAAAATCACAAATCTAAGGTTATAAATAACTAATGTATAGGATCAAAGTATTTATTGGTTTAGTGGTTATGTTAGGTTAATGAATGTTAACTTGTTATCATAGGTTAGTGAAACTGGCTGGATCTACATTCGACCATTTCGCACTATTCGATTTCTTGATTTTGGAATGTTTCTAGGTGTTATTAAAATCCAAAAGTATCTTCGTGGAAAAGTACAATTGAAGCGGCTTAAATACAAACTTTTTGATTTCTTAAATGCCAATTGTCATCCCAATTTTCAGGCACCATTTAAAAAAAAAACTTAAATTTCGTCAGTGTCAACGCTGGCGCCGCGATGCACGGCACTGGGCCGGACCGGTCGCGGCGACCCAGATGCAATAATTGCGGGCCTTGATCTGCGCTCACTACATTACCTGCGTTGTTGGAATACTACACGGGTTTACTTTACCCCGTCTAGTTGAAGGACGACGTAACAAATTCTAGGGGAGTAAGTTTTTTTTAAATTGATGCTACTCTGAAGACCACAAAATTTAAGAAGGACTAAGCCGGTAACGCTATCCGTCTGTCTGATTACTTCTGAACAAAAACACCACCATCTGAATCCCATCAATAAATCAGAAACGTGGCAAAAGTGGACGATTTATGTTAGTAATAAAGGTTAGCGATCACTTTTGTTAGATACTAGCATATAATATCAACCGTTATTTATACTACTAGTTTTCTTATTCCGAATAATATATTAAAAACAGCTAAATATGTAGATCGCAAAACCGATAAAACGTTGAAAAAAGTTCCAACGTGACAGTCTAGTACCGGCAGAAGCAGGGTATGACAATTTTCTACTATTTCATATTATAACTTCTTATATTCACGCAAAATACTACACGTTTAATGAACAGCATTTTAAGTGTTCGGTGGCGATTAATTCAACAGTAATTTCGAATGCTCTACAGTTACACATTGTCACTGGAACCACCTCACTGTAGATGCTACAGGGCACTCGAAACGTCTAGATTTCCAAAGAAGTTAACCACAACCCAACACCACTTGGCGATATAGAGATAAAGCGGTTTTATGAAGAAGCTCAAAAAATTCAGTCATCCATTAACAAAACGCTTGTTCACGTGATTTAGACATTTCCAACGTGGGCAGCGCGCGGACGAATTGTGCACATCGAAATTGTGTCAACCAAGTGCGACCTCCGCACTGAGCCGAGAAAATACCAGTATCTTATAAATTATAAGTATATAAAAATCTAGACAACTGTCCGGTCCAGCGAGGAAGAATGACCTAGAAAGAAATTTCGTAACGTAAAATGGTAAAATCCAAATTTTGTGCTGTCAATTTTAATATTACAACGTAACCGAATCGATACCGAATAACAATAAAAAAGTACTAAAACATTTAAATAAAGAACAACGAAAAAAACTCATTTGTAATTCATTTAATATCATGATTACGATGCGTCCTACAAGCCTCCCCCTCCCCAACGACTTCCTGAAATCCCGTTTTGTCAATATTTAGTGAGGAATTTGTGACATTCTTTTTTATATAAGAGATGGTAAACGAGCACGCGGCTCACCGGATGGTAAGTGAATATATGTGGACACCAGGGGAATCGCAGGTGTAATAACACACCTGCAATTCCCCTGGTTTATTATTAACTAGTTATTTAAGAAGAAAATAGCGCTAAGTAGAGGGATTTTATAACGTATTTCTTCATAATCATATTGTTAGAAATATAGAGGCCATGGTTGCAGTATGGCCTCATACTGTTTAACCCCCCTGGGTTGCAAAAAATTTCATGCTTGATAATATATTAAAGATTACGTTAGATGACATTTAAGAAGTTACATGCATAAAAGTATATAATATTTTCTAGTTCTTTGTTATGCGAAGCGGGAGAAAGACGGAGCCCTGAGATACAAGCATTTACCAAATTTAGATTTCAAGAAGCAAATTGTACAACTGTAATTAGAACTATTAACAATGCCAAATCATTTGTTGTCCTTAATCAGAAAATTGACAATTGTTTTGTTAAACTCCATTACGTTACACAACGTTTAGTTGACAAATAATAAAATTATAAGAATCACCTTTTAATATTGCTTCATTATCGTCATCATTACAACCCATCACTAATCCACTGCTGAACATAAGTCTTCCCTAAGGAATGCTACAAAGCACTGTCCTGTGGGACCTGCATCCATGCATCCTACAATTCAGCGGGGGGCCGCCCTATATATCATCATCACTATCGTAGTCGTACATATCTGTACGACTACGATAGTGCTTAAACAAACCTATCTCAGGATTTCTAAACACTAATTGCGCTATATTATAAGTGTATACACAGATTCCACTTAAACTAAAACAAAGGAACTCTCAGAATCGCACCGGTATCCAAGCATCAAAAAGATGACTATGTTAACAACAGTATTACGAAAAAATGTTTATGTCTATAAATTTAAACTGAAATAGTATTTTATTAGGTTAAAAAGATCTTATTTATATATTAAAATCACACACATGCATTTAACAGACCTCTCGAAGATATTCATTCTGCGCTACCGACCTGAAAACGTAACAAAAAGAATGAGACGGCAAAAAAACTAATAAATGATAATTATAAACTCTTACGGTCTTACTCATAAAATCGATGTAAATTAACTTACGCTTTCACTTCTTCCATTAAATAACAATGAAGTGAGACAGGTACAGATATAATCTATGCTTATTTTAAGTAAATGATCGATAGTAATATGTAAAACCGTTAAATAATATCATGTGGCAATAGCCTAATAAATTTTGGGCGTGTAAAATCCTAAGTGATTACCATCATTCCATAGAATCACAGAGAAGTTGAAAGCAATGCAATATAAGTAAATTGAGATATTGTAAAAGGGAATCGAATAAAGAATGATTTTATCGGCGGGTCTATGAAATACCGGATGGATTGAGAGTGAGCGAGAGGTTGCATCACTCTAACGGAGTCTCATATCGATGATGTCGTGGTAGAATTGAGAGTGTAACGGGAAACCCCCCCAGTTGTTTGTGCAGTATAAAGTTCACTATACGCACCTTGCGCGAGAGATTCCGCCGAACGAGTGCTAAGACTCGCAGAATGACAATATCGTGGTTCTGTTCGTAATCGTTGTAATTCTTCCAGTGCACGGTGTTGTTGAGAGGCTGCTCTGTGTTACGACGAACACTACCCACGGTGTTGCTTACTTTATTTCTTCGACTTAAGAAAATAAATTTCGTTTTCCAAATGTTAATTTTTAAACCTACTATATATACTACGGTTTCGAAATGAGGTTCCTCTGATTGGACAAGAAACCGCGAAAGAAACTTCGTAGATTTCCGTTATTATTTAAAAAAAAAAATATATATATATATATAGTTTAAGAATATGTAAAGTTGAACAATTTGCAAAAAAGAATTACGGTGGAGTTCCAGTTCAATAATCCTTTAAAAAATCACAGGCTATATTTTCAAATGAACTATAACGTTAGTGTCATTAGTTACAAAAAATAAATTTAGGTCAAGCTTGATACAAGAGTACAATTTACATAGACAATTTAAAAATAAACCTTACGCTCCATCTAAGGAACAAAATCGAGAAACATAACACTAATGTTTACAGCGAAATACGTGCCATAACAAACGTCAAACTAAATATGACTAATAGATTAAAGATATCATAATAGTTTTTTTTCGTAAACGTGCTTAATGGAGCCAGTTTATTGGTTGTGTGCAGATTAAATAATACGAGGTACCTTACAGACTGTACATTCATGCCAACTATATAATAATAAGCTAGTAACAAATGGCTAATTACCACCCAAAGGACAGCTTTGTTAATATACGATCAGTTCTACGATTTTCAGCATAATTTATGAAGAAATGTTCGTAAAACATCATCCAATGCTGAATTAAATTAGTCCGTATAGCGAAATGTTCGAAAGAAACAAGGAAAGAAAAAACAGAACGCTTTTCACGACGTTATTTATAAAAACGAGGCCCTATTTCAGAACTTATTCTACAGATACGGATACAGACGGAACATCTTAAGTAATTAATACATGTGTTTCACCCCGTGCCTCAGAAAACACGTAAGGCTATTTTTCTATAAAATAAGGGTGACACATGAGCACACAGTCCATCTGATGGTAAGTGGATGCTGTGGCCTGTAGACATCTATATTTATCTTCAATTACGAATCAAAACACAGATGCATTGTACCACCCTTGATGACTAAGATGGAATGGCCCGTTTCCAGTAAAAAAAGGACTCTGAATCGTTACACTCACCATACGAAACACAGCGGTACTAAGCTGCTGCTGTGAGAGCGTGGTCCGTCTCCGATCGAGCCAACCCGGTCGTGTTACAACCATAATATAGCTGCAACGTGGCTCTACCACGTATAGAGTTTCTAATCTCTCTCCGGTTGTGTCGGATCCCTATCGGACTTCGAGAGTGAGGGCCTAGAGAGCACTTGTGCTTACATACATACTCGTGCACTACTCATATAATCCTGTCCTACGCAGATGACTAGTGTTCGTTGAGACTGGTCTAAATTCGGTCTGGACGACATTATAATTTTTGAGGATTTTATAGTACTCTCATCTGTCTTATACTATGTGTATTTTATAGTACTCTCATCTGTCTTATACTATGTGTATTTTATAGTACTCTCATCTGTCTTATACAATGTGTATTTTATGGTACTCCCATCTGTCTTATATTATGTGTATTTTTTAGCACTCTCATCTGTCTTATACTGTGTGTATTTTATAGTACTCTCATCTGTCTTATAGTATATGTATTTTATAGTACTCTCATCTGTCTTATACTATGTGTATTTTATAGTACTCTCATCCGTCTTATACTATGTGTATTTTATAGTACTCTCATCTGTCTTATACTGTGTATTTTATAGTACTCTCATCTGCCTTATACTATGTGTATTTTATAGTCCTCTCATCTGTCTTATACTATGTGTATTTTATAGTACTCTCATCTGTCTTATACCATGTGTATTTTATAGTACTCTCATCTGTCTTATACTATGTGTATTTTATGGTACTCTTATCTGTCTTATACAATGTGTATTTTATGGTACTCCCATCTGTCTTATATTATGTGTATTTTATTGTACTCTCATCTGTCTTATACTGTGTGTATTTTATAATACTCTCATCTGTCTTATAGTATGTGTATTTTATAGTACTCTCATCTGTCTTAGACTATATGTATTTTATAGTACTCTCATCTGTCTTATACTATGTGTATTTTATAGTCCTCTCATCTGTCTTATACTATGTGTATTTTATGGTATTCTTATCTGTCTTATACTATGTGTATATTAATTACACTTAGTGATAACACTTAATGAATTTTAATCCCAATGGATTTTTTTAAGTGATTGGCTTGCTCTCTTAACTTTTAATTCAATTACTCAATTTGACTGTATGTTTTCGTATGTATGTTACATGATATCTTGTCATTTGTGAATAAATTAACACTCTTCTTTTACTGAATAGATTATATATACATATAAGACCACCACATAAATTTGAAAAACAACTTCCACCACTAACGGTGACGACATAGGGGATGACACTTTAATGTAACTGCTTAAACGACATTGAGATTATAAAAGAATATGTAATATAAAGTAAAAATGCCCTCAAATAACTAAAACTAATAATTTCACACTCTGAAGTCGGCACTAAGAGTCTGAGGAACGCATACAAAAATACAGTCGAATTGAGAACCCGTTCCTTTTTTGGAGTGGTGCAAATTTTTGACCTTTTGAGGGGACTAAGAAATACTACAGGTTCTAGGCAACGACCAGAATGTCGTCTTAATAGTTGCGTTAAAAACTTCATACCGCATGTAACCTAAGGGGTAATTTTTTTAATTAAATTTATATGGAACATCCCAAGCCGACCTATAAGAAGAATCATTTTCGAGAAATCAATAAAAAAACCCTTACCTATATTTTAATATTATACCTATACAACGAACGTCCTTGTATTTTAAACTCGGTTAAAAAGAAGATACCATGGCATAAGAAAGAGAACATATTGCGATTTGTCTTGGCTACTAAATGATATATTGTTCTTATTCTTTTACAGCTTACAAGGAAACAAGAATTTTTTTTAAATTCTCTGACTTTATAATATAAATACGTCAACAATTAAGTCTAGTAAATAAACAGCAAAACCTGGGGATGAGCGAGTTCTGGTACTATCTAGTTTTAGATTTAAGAGTATGAATTAAATTAATCGGGTATCGAGGTCTAGGATCTTAAATAATTATAAAAAAGCATCGCAACTGTCTCAGTGCCGTGAAAAAAATAAATAAAAAGGCTAATGATGATCAAATTTCCTAAATAATTTGATCATAGCAGTGGTCAACAGTAAGTGGAGGATGTGGCTTATAGACACCTACATATATCTCTGGTTAAGAATCAAAATATAAAACTTGTTGTCATAGTGCACATGGTCTCAAGTTCTCTACATTCACCTTACGAAACACAGCAGCAGCAAGCTGCTATTTTAGCGTACATCCCCCGGCAAACCGATCCTTTTATGCTGCAGCC
The DNA here is from genome assembly GCA_018247895.1 of Parnassius honrathi. Lineage (NCBI taxonomy): Eukaryota > Metazoa > Arthropoda > Insecta > Lepidoptera > Papilionidae > Parnassius > Parnassius honrathi. The sequence goes on from DWHP01007382.1 coordinate 7,957, forward strand.
ACAATAAAGCCGCAGCGTAGCTCTAAAACTTTAACGTTGCAGTTTTTCTCACAACGGTTTTCCTCACAGACGAGCACGTGACTTATAATTAACAACTGCAATGGTAAGCAGCAGGGATCGAAGTTGGTTGGCTCTAGAACCATTAATACTTATGGAAAGTACTTAGCCCTTGCTCTACCACAGTTTAGGATAAATATCTATAATGATTTTTATAATTACACGAACACTACACATTAAATGAAACTAATTTTTCCGATTTTATCGCGTTTAATTTTTACTTTTTAATTCCCAACGTTTCTAGGGTCACGACTCACGATTGAGGTGTTTGACGTCCCCATGTAATACTTTCAGTTTTTAAATACCAATTTTAGGTCCAATAAGACTAGATCAGACCAAAAGTACCCGGAATTTCGATAGTCATAATTAGACGCAATAAAATATATAAAATCACTTTCATTTCAGATATTAATATATTTTTAAGTTTGTTTCCCAACCACGCGTAATTGTCTCAAGGGATTAAGATGTAATTTGGCACACAGCTGGAAAATGCCCTCGACTAACACATAGGAATGGGATAGTTTCTTTCCCGGGACAATAAAAGTCCCAGTGGGGAAAGGGGTGACGGCGTTAAAATTTCCACGCAAGCAGAGGCGCTGGCAGAAACTAATTATCATTTAAATGATCATCTTTAAAACAATTTAAACACAAGCACCAAGTCGGATAACCTATTTCCATTAGCCTCTAATTGGCTTAGAACAAGCGTAAAGCTAGACTAAAGTTAAGCGATTTATTCTCGGCATCACCTGGTAATTCTGTCCCAGGCATAAATTTAATACCGGCTTTATGTAATGCCTCCAATGTCTATTTACCTCAGTTACGCGTCGCGCCGTTCTAGTTAGATCGCGTTATCACAGCTTGAGCTAAATCTTAACCCAAACCCATAAAGCAAACTACGACATTAATATTTATATGTGTAGCGCATTAAACACGGGTATGTCGTAGCGGCTTTCAATGCACAAGGAATAAACGTCCTTAAAGTACCATATCGTATATAGTTATTGTCGCCATGTTCCCGTGAACAGATCGACTGGAAGCTGACATCTGTGTGTGCAATTGTTATTAGTATGCAAGTAATATATTGGTATTTTTAACGAGTGGCAAAAGGGCGTAGTTGTTAATCATTTTGTACTGCACACGTCTCTAACATGTGTTAAATGAGCGTGGAATCATTTGCGAATGATTTAAATATCTCTGCATAATGCAAGGCGCACTAGAAAACGAAGCATGAGTAACCTCGAGTGTGGTCACCCTTGTCAAGTTTTTTTTTAGGCATACAACGTTTCATAGAAGTTATTAAGTGAAATGTCTTAAAAACCAAAGCGTTTGATTCCAGGCATTCACATGTTCACACTTACCCATCAAAATTCCAAAGCTGAATAGGCCACCCCTTAGTTTGCCTCTTAAGCACTTAGACAAGTACAGTAGCGAATTAACTTGCGAACCTGGCGAGTTAAGTAGAAAATTTCGTATAAACGGCAATTAATGAGTTAAGTAGCAAGTTACAATTGAGTTGAACGGGATAGCTGGCCGGTCTATTTTTCGGCGAGTTAAGTTCGAAGTGTTGACCTCCTGCGCATCTCCCGCTACCCGCAAATAAATTCGAGTCAGAGAGGGCGAGTTTAATTCAGTGCATAAGTTGACAGGACGCAACGTGTTCGCCTTCAACCCTCAAAATGTAAAATTGTATTTTTAACTAAACTCGCCAAGAAGATATTTGAACGCTACTGTTCACTTCATATAATACTATAATACACAATAGAATGGCTGTCAACATTATTTTGTACGAGGGTCGGCGTCGCCGGGAGCACACATATAAGCAATAAAGTCGTATTATCACTTACTACAAACCCTATTCGCTGTGTTGAAGACTGAGTAAATTTAAATATTTAAGACTTTTGATTAATGTTCAAGATTATCATTAAAAAAATTGTTTTAATTTAAATACATATTTATTTGTAAATAGTGTGCAATTCGGCATTTTCTAAATAACTTGCATGCAAAATTTGGAAACGATTGTAACGTCAAAATACATCTCGTATTGACAGTTACACGTGTGAATTGACATGTTAGTGACATTTTCGTGGCTACACGGGCTCCGCCCACTCCCCCGTTTTATTATGTATTTATTATAGTATTCTATGGTTCACTTAATCGTTTTCTGTCAACTGCCCAGTAATTAAACTCACTACAATACTTGTCAAAGTGTAAGTTGGCTTTTATGGGAGATATTTTCCATGGTAACCAAACTTGGCCGGCGGGCCGACAGTGGCAGTTTTTAATTACTTTAAGTTGTTATCAGGCAGATACTGCGGTACATTTCCAGTTACAATTTCCCTCTGTCGCCGCTTAAGACACCCAATTGATGATATAGGGTATTGGAATTTCTCATGCCGTCACAACATAAGGAAGTGAAAGAACATTTAGAATAAATTGTCTTCAATAGTGCAGTGGCTAAGTTTGGCTGAGTCATCAAGGGTTCGATTCCCGAAAGGAGCAATATTATGGCCCTCAAACAATAGTTCCGCCTTTGGATGACTGTCGCATGCGCATATGTAAAACGCCAACCTAACTAGGTCCTCAAAAAAAATTCTAGTGGAGGAGAAAATATTATTTAAGGACTAGCCGACATTGAGACATTGTTCTGTCAAATGCTGCATTGTGGCAGTCCCACAAATTTATCTTTTCTGGTCAAGTTCTGGTGATGGCCACGTGTTTAGTTTTCTGTAATGATTACCAAATCAGATAAGTATGTTCCATACAGTTACAAATGTGCAATTGAAATAAAAGATTAAATATTAACGAACTTCGGAGAGATCAGTTTATTTATTGACTATCGAATAAATACCGTGATATCATCAACAATAAATGCGTATAAATGTTAATAATAAACTTTTCTAGGTGTTTTTAATGTGATAATCATAAACAACAACTACTAACTATATTCGTATTTATACTTATATT
>DWHP01007383.1:0-10976 GCA_018247895.1 Parnassius honrathi
AATATATTATTTTATTTTATAGTGAATTAAATTATTTGAAATAAAAGACATTAAATAAAAATATAACATAAAATATTTTTTGGAAGTTAAATTTGATCTTTTGTGTTGTTTAATAACATTAAAATTTCGGCCAAGTACTTGTAAAGTATATAAAGTAGGGTTCCTCGGTTTAATTTTTTTATTTGCCAAATATTGTCACTGTGCTCTTTTAGTGCCCCATATAGTGTTTGTCCATTACGTTGTGAAACCACTACGCTAAAATCCACCCAGTTTTTAAGATTTATTCATATTTTAAGTCACTTTTAAATATGTAACCACATTTTTTAATTTCCTCTTTTAATGATATACACTTGATATTCATTGTGATTAAATGGACCATTTGGTTTAATACTCAAGGACCATAGATAAAAAAACTTTATTAAAAATACGATTTTCGTGGTGACTTAAATTAGTATCCTCCAGACCGAATTTTTCCATCTGAGGCAAAGGCAAGAGTGTGTGAAATCACAGGTGCACTCTCTTTTTACTTTTATTCTTATGAGACGGTAATCCCACACGACCGAGACTGATCAGTCGCAGGACCAACGGTTTTAAGTGCTTTCTGAGGCATGAGGCTGCTACTAAAAATTTATTGATAGAGAAACCTTATAACTGATTTCGGCCCGATATGAACCCGAAACCACATGATCGGTAGCCGTACCCTACCTAGAATACCTTACCTTGCTTGCAATCGCCCTTCAAAATACAATGCGAGCATCTGGAAAAGGAAATTATATGAACTTTAACTAACCGAATCCTTTCTACAGCGTACAATTTTTAATCGCCTTTTTTTTTTAGTAATCATAACAATTTTCTGCTCCGCTGGTCTAGTGGTCGTAAAACGCGTTTATGAGGTCCCGGGTTCGAATTCCGAGTCGGGCCAAAATCACTTATTCAGTTTTTTTATCAAGAAATCCTCATTAGCAGCCCAGAGTCAAGAATTTGACAGTGTTTAACATTTCTCTGGTCGTGATTGATTACCGTCCCATCGGGCTATGAGAGTGACGGGATAGAGAGTGCACTCATGCCTGTTAAAATTTCTATTATATTCTTTTCCTTTTTTTTACAGGACAGTGTGACAAACGAGCACACAGTCCACCTGATGGTAAGTGGTTGCTGTGGCACATAGACATCTATATCTATCCTCGATTACGAATCAAAATGCAGATGCGTTGTCACCCGTGAGTACTAAGATAGAATGTCTCGTTTCCAGTAAAAAGGGTCTCCGGTCCTCTACACTCACTATACGCAAACACAGCAGCATTAAGCTACCATTTTACGCTGGTATTCTGTGAGAGCGTGGTCCTTCCCCGGTCGAGCCGACCCATTTGTGGCACAACTATACTACTAATATAACTGCAGCATAGCTTTACCACGTATAAACTTAAACGTGATTACTTCCATGCTGTGGTTTATTGCTGATTGTAAGGACAGAGGTTTTTTTTCAGAACCAGGGCTAAAGCTTAAAATGCTTTCAATAAGTACTCTAATAATCTTTATTAAATAAAAAATGTTTAAAAATGTAATTCTATTCTACACACATTCATTAGTCGACCCATTTAGGCGACTCGATTACCGACTCTACCACAATAGAGTCAAAGTGTAAACTAGTTGATACCGTCATTGATGTAGTTAAATAATAATTATTGTAATTATATGACCACTTATATCGCAATAAGTGTTATCGTTAGAATTCAAGTTCGGGTTTTAGATGACATTAATAGGCACGACGATTCTACATCGAGTTAATTTGTCCATTTTTTTTACCTATAAAAAAAAGGAGGACCACGCTCTCATACAGACGTTAAATAGCAGCTTAATGCTGCTGTATTTCGTATGGTGAGCGTGAACGTGAAAACCGATGCATTTCGTTTTAGTCCTGAAGGGTGACAACGCATCTGCATTTTGTTTCTAATTAAGGATGGATTTAGATGTCTATGGACCGCAGCATTCGTTTACCACCAGGTGGACTGTGAGCTTATTTGTCACCTTTATTCTATATTAGCAACCTAACCCGGCTTCGCCGGTATAGGATCTGAGGATTTACGCTTGTATTTTTTGAGAACATGGTCCTCACCTGTGTAAGGTGATCTATTTATGCTTCAACCATATAACAGCTGCAGCGTGGTTCTAGCACGTGAAATATCAACGTACAGCATCTTTAGAGTTATTATTTATTACACTTATCTAAAAGTGTATCTTTTGCTGGCGATATAAGATAACCGACCTCCTTTCATCAATAACATCTGGTGTATGAAAAGTAAGTAAAAGTTACAGCCTATTTACGTCCCACTGCTGGGCACAGGCCTCCGCTCATTTCTGAGAGGGTTTTAAGGCAAAGAGTTTTCCGCCGCGCTGCCCCAATGCGTGTTGGTGAACTTCACATATCTTCGAAATATTTTTACTGTGAAATTTACAGCGAGCGCTAACCATCTGAGCTGCCACGGCTCCTTTCTGGTGTATGCCGTATGTAAAATGTCCAAACCGGCGACGGGCAGTAGCGTAAAAGGAGAGAGTAGAGACCTTTGGAATTGCGATCTCTGTTAAGGAAGCCAAGCCCTACAAATGGAACCACTCCCATTGTAGGGCTACAAAGGGAGTGGTCCAGGTACAGCAGTGAACTATTACAAACCGTTTTTTTATAGAATGAGGTTGACAAACGTTCCACCTGATGATAAGTGGATGCTGTGGCCTATAGACATCTACATTAATCCTCGATTAAGAATAAAAATGCTATAAGTTGTCACCGCCGGGGACAATGATAGAAGGCCTTGTTTTCAGTAAAGTGGTTCTCCAGTTCTTTACACTCACCATACGAAACACAGTACCGCTGGACGGAGCCGCTGTTTGACGTTAGTATTTTGTGAGAGTGTGTTCTTACCCCGGTCGAGACGACGCATTCGTGCTACCAACCATAATGTAGCTGCAGCTTAGCTCTACCACGAAAAGCCGTGTTCAAGAAGGTAAGAAATAATGCCATATAGGTCCTTTGTGATGCAATTTATTGGGAAGGTGAAATGATGATGATGGTGAAAATTCTCATTACTAGGCAACATTAGTTTATATATTTTTAAGAAGGCGGCAAACGAGCATATAGTCCACCTAGTGGTATTACATGGCTCTCCTGATGCTGTGGCCCATAGATACTTAGTCTATTCCTTATTATGAATTAAAATGCAGGTGAATTCTCACTCCTGAGGGCTAAGACGTGATACCTAGTTTACTGTAAAGTATGTCTTCGGTTCTCTACACTTATCCTACGAAACATCAACATTGAGCAACTAAATCGCGCTGGTATTTTTTTGCGAGCGTGGTCTTTCGCCGATCGAGTCGACCTATTTGACTATTTTTCATTTTTCGTGGCTCTACATTGTACAGCCACGTTGGTTTCCACAAACACGTGTAGAGTTTAATCGTATTTGTGTAAACAAAGAGCCGTGAGCTCCTCTGGGTTTTGACAGGTGACTGGATGGCGTCATGGTCCAGTGGCTTGAAGTAATGCACGGACCAGGTGTATTTATACGACCTATATATATTGTTCCGGATCTGGATGTTATGTCCTGTAAAGTCATGCTGCAGTTATACTAGTAGTACCTATAGTTGTAGCACGAATGGGCTGGCTTGACCAGGGAATGATCACGCTCTCACAGAATACCAGCGTAAAATAGTAGCTTAATGCTGCTGTGTTTCGCGTGGTGAGTGTAAAGAACCGAGAACTATTTTAACAGGAAACGGGGTATTCCATCTTAATCCTCGAGGGTGACAACGCATCTACATTTTGATTCGAAATCGAGGAAAGATGTAGATGTATATGGGCCACAGTAATCACTTACCATCAGGTGGACTGTGTGCTCGTTTGTCACCCTAATTCTACAAAAAAAGTGTAAGGCTATTGACATTTCGTAGAGACAAAGACCCCTTTTTCCTTCGTTGCTTGAAAATAAAAAAATATTCCATTTTATCGCATAATACTGAGTTACCAGTACATAGTTAGAAACCCCTTCTACTTATTGTAGGACTGCTTTCCTGACCAGAAGTTCATTTCTATAGGTGTCATCCTCATGTCTGAGCCTCGTTTGTCTAGTGGTTGTAGTAGTGCAACTGCAGATCATGAGGTCCCGGGTTCGAATCCCTGGTCGGACCAAAAAAATCAGTAATTGAGTTTTTCCGTCAAGAAATTCTCAGTAGTTGCCCGGAGTCAGGAAGTTGGCGGAATCTCACCCCCGTGCACGTAAAGCCGTTGATCATGCGCCTGATCTCTCTCCGGTCGTGTTGGCTTACCATCCCATCGTATTACGAGTGAGGCAATAGAGAGTGCACTTGTGCTTGCGCGTACACTCGGGCACTATAATCCTGTCCCGTGCCGATAGCTAGTCTCCGATGAGGTAGGCCATCGGGACCGAAATTCGGTCTGGAGGGTATTATAATTATTATTATCGCTAAAGTATGTGACGTATATTACGTTATTCATTTCACGGTATGCGATGCGCGAGTTTGTTGTGCAGAGGAAAACCATGATGACTTCACTTTTTGTTAACGGATTATTTTCTACCCATATATTTTTCATACCGTGAGCTATATATAAACCTATTCTTAAGGACTAAACTCCAATAAACTCCAATTTTTGTGTACAACAATTTAGAAACACAGTCCGCTATAATGTATCAGTACTATTAAAATATATCCGCTTCGGTGCAAGACAATATTATTACGATTTCTGTGGTACTACTACCACCACCACTAAATACTCATAGAATTCAATGGTTTGCATTTGCGAACAAGATACCACTACGTCTCAAATCTATATGTCATCACTGGCAACACGCACTGTTTGTATAATTCTGATCATAGGTTTTGAGGTATACCTGACGAGAAATATTTTTCGGTGGTGTGTTAAAAATATAAATAATTAAATGTATTCAGCAAAATATCAGTGCTATCGGATGCCTATTTGTATAATTCGTGTTTTTTTTCTCACTTGTATATTGGTATACAATAAAGTATACTTTATGCATTCATTCGTCCCCTCAATGGTAGGTAAATTTTTAAATTCCTCCTTTTACAAAGGGCATCGTCCTTTCAAATAAAAAAAGCCAATGGATATATAATTGCAGTCTGATTGTAGAATTTGACAGACTAGGCATTTCAGGATACACCGCCTTTTCATAACCAGCCCGATAATTTACTCGCTCTCTGACTATCGCGTTTTTAATGCAAACGGGCTAAGGGACCAAAAAGACGAGATCGCGCTCATCCTGCATAACCACGACGTAGACGTAATGCTAGTGCAAGAGACCTTCTCGAAGCCTAGCCATCGCGACCCCAAGATCATTAATGATAATGTATGTAACATAATACAGGGTTATTTTGCAATACTTTTTATAGAAGACGGAGCAAACGAGCACGCGGCTCCCCTGATGGTAAGTGACTACGGCCGCCCATGAACAACCGCAACACCAGGGGAATTGCAGATGCGTTGCCGGCCTTTTAGAAAGGAATAAGCTCTTTTTTTGAAGGTCCCTAAGTCGTATCCATCCGGAAAAGTCGCCGGTGGTAAAAAATTCCACACAGAAGTTGTACGAGGAAGAAAACTCATAGTAAAACTTACAGTAGTGGACCGTCAAGCATCCAGATGGTGAAGATAGTATCGAAAATTTTGACGCGATGTACGTTCGTGAAATTTGGCGGCTGAAACTAATCCTCAGAATGCTCCCCATGGTAGATACGAGAGAAAACGCAAAGGGATGCAACATCCCTACGCACACCAGTGAATCGAGCCGGTCAGAAAGCACTCGGTCGTCGACGATTCGAGTCAAGTGGAAGGTGTTGGTACTGGGATGCCCCGGTCCAGAAATGAGAACAGTATTCCATGTGAGGTCAAACTTGCGCTTTGTAAAGTTGCAAGCGATGTGCCGGCATGAAATACCGTCTCGCTCTGCTGAGCACGTTAAGCTTTTTAGGTTCCAATTTGGCCTTTCCCTCCAAATGACCACAAAACTGCATTTTATTCATAGAGGCCGCAAGGGAAGTGTCTTAAAACCGAGGAGATACGATAAAGGGGTTCCTTTTAGTGGTTAACGCGCAAACTTTTGCCTTCTGGGGATTGAATTGGACTAGATTTAGTCGCCCCCAATCAGAGACTTTGTTAAGCAAAGACTCGACATCAGACACAAGTTTGTCCTGATACTCGGCGACGATTTCCCGAGAAATATTGGCACGGCTGGTGTATAAAGCATCACCAGTGCTATCGTCTGCATAGCAATGAATGTTATCAGTTTGCAACATATCACTGATGTGCAGAAGAAACAGCGTTGGTGACAGCACGCAGCCTTGTGGAACATCAGCGTTAATAGGCTTGTAATTAGAGCATGCACCGTCTACTACGACTTTGATGTTCCGATTAGCAAGAAAGCTAGTGATACAATCGCACAATTTCTCGGGAGGCCCATAGGAAGGAAGCTTCGAAAGAAGCGCTTTTCAAACATTCTTTCTTTTTATTGCATTATTTTAACATATTTTAATGCGCACGCATACATTCGTAAGGGTTGATCGGCAGGCAAAAACGTCGTAGCCCACAAATCACATTCAATTTGGGATAATTTCAAATTAAAGTAGACCAAGCAATTTCAAAAACTGCAATAATGATATATCATCATTTGTATATTTGAACTTAAGTTTAAAATTTGGCTACTCTGTGATATATAAACCTGTATATTCATGTGGAGCAATAATTTATAAACACTTCATATAAAATTGTTTATTTCTTTATTCTTTCTTTCCTCACACAAGATATAGAAAGTGCAGTGACCTACGACACGCTAAAATAAGTAAATCCTCTCCACGAATTCCTTAAAATCATTACTTATTACGAACTGTTCAGGAACCTTTGTCTGGTGGAGATGTTTATTTTGGTTGCAAGTCAGTGACTCCCAAAAGTACTTTGTAACAAGAAACAGGTTGGTCCGAAGCTCTCAGCCTCGTCAGCATGGCAGCAATGAACAATCGTATTTATTTACTGCGTTTATTTATAGAATGACGGCATACACCTCTCAAATTCGTTGATAAATTTCAGAGTGCTGTATAATTTAACATCTGAGCCATTACGGTTCATTATGATATTTGTTCTTTTTTTATAGATTAGGGGTAATAAACGCGTACACTGTCCACCTGATGGTACGTGGTTGCTGTGGTCCATAGACATCTACGTTTATCCTCGAGATGCGTGGTAACCCGTGGGAACTACGATAAAATGCCTCATTTCCAGTAAAAAGGGTCTCGGGTACTCCACGATCACTATACGAATACAGCGTTGCTCTATCATGTAAACAACATGTAGTTTTATCACTTATAGAACATGATTCGATTACCTTTGAGTCTCATCCTAGTCATTTTAATTGAGAATATTGTATTATTACTCTTTAAAAATTACGAAAAAGATGATACCCACAAAGATTCTTTCGCTGTCTTTTTTCCGGACAGAGAAACCTCGATTTGATATAATAATGTCCTCTAGACCGAATTTCGGCTACGGCGGCCTGCCTCAACGGAGGCTAGCCATCGGCGCAGGACAGGAATATAGTGCTCAAGTGTATGCGCAAGCACAGGTTCACTCTCTATTCCCTTACTCTCATAATCCGATGGGACGGTAAACCGACACGACCGGAGAGAGATCAGGCGCGGGACCAACGGCTTTACGTGCTTTCCGAGGCACGGGGATGACACACCGCCAACTTCCTGACTCCGGGCAGCTACAAAGAAATTTTTGGCCCGACCCAAACCCAGGACCTCATGATCAGCAGTCGCACTACTACAACCATTAGACCAGCGAGGCAGTCAAAAATAAATAATACTACTACGTCAGAAGTAACAACACATCTGCATTTTGACTCTTAATCGATGATAAATGTAACACTTACCATCAGGTGGACTGCGTGTACGTTAGGTACCCTTATTCCATATACAAAAGCCAATGTCTTGTTTATAATTATATCATACTTTAGCTACCAAAGTGTAACGAAAAATCTAGGTGATATCGACTCCATTACTACCCAGGAGCTCGTTTGGGCAGGTACCATACCCACCTTCGTAGCTATTTCTGTTGCCAATCAGCGCTGGCGCGCACGCCAGGGCCGGTCAGAAGAGTATGGACACTCTGGATGATTACAGACCGTGAGTCATTCCATCTTCGTCCTCGAATGTGACAACGCAATTTTAGCCATTTTGTTAGAATTTAGTGTGTGTGATGTTCGCGGGTTGCGGATGCTACTTACCAACAGATGAACTTTAAGTTTGTTTCACTTCAAATTAAAAAAAAACATAACGCTATTGCCGAGTTCTTATAACGGGCCAACGATTTACAAAACAACGTCTCCGTGTCTGTAGAGTCACCTCTCCACGCGTCGACAGATGCGTCGGCAGATGTCATCTGTGGATGCGTCCGCCGACGTGTAGACGGGGGCATTTGCTTGTCTGAGGTAGGTTTTTAACGTCAGCAGATGCGTCCGCCACCAAGCCGTTTGTCCACACGTCTAATGACGCATCAGTGTTATCGGAGTTGCGAGTTAATTTCTCTTCAATAACTCTACTGTCATGCACACTCAAAGAGTATTTAAAATTATTAAATAAATAAATAACTGCGGCAGCTACGGTATCAACATCCATTTATTAAATCTCATCTGTCGAGAATCAATACAGACTGAACTACCAAAAGACGTGTGGACAGCTGGTACTAATTCAACTGCTGATGCATCTGTCGACGTCTGCCGACGCATCTGTCGCCGTGTACCAAGACGAGACATATGAATTGACGGTAGTCTTCAGCGCGATTTAACTTTTTGGTGCCCTAGGTTTTTACGGCAAAAGGAAGCCCGGTTTTTCATTTTATATTGTTTTTTTTATTTCAAGTAAAATGGTTAAAATCTTTAAGTATAAAACACAAGAATACTTATTGTAACTCATTTAAGCTTTACCACCGATTCGGAAAATCACTTCCGTACTGGGAAGAACCAGCAAGAAACCAGGCGGGGTGTTTTTTAAATATAATGTTTTATACAAGAGCCGTGGTGGCTCAGTTGGTTAGCGTTTTTTTTACTATTATTCCAAGTCAGCGCTTAACTGCAATTCCACCGGATGCTAAGCGGTGATGAAGCCTAAGCTAGTGAAGCGCACTGTCGTAACAAAAACCTGTTCACTCTTGACTTGAAGGATGACATTGTAATCGGATGGAAGGACAGATGCTGGCAATTCATTCCACTCCTTTGCTGTACGCATGAGGAACGACGTTAAGTTCGAATGCGTGGTAAGTCAACAACGAAAAGGTGGAGACTGGCCGAACGTCTGGTTGTCCGATGGTGGAAGGGAGAGGGAGGAGTTAAATTATGCAATTCCTGCACACACTCTCCTAAATGCATCTTGTAGAAATCCGAAAGGCTGGCTACTTTGAGCTTGTGTTCGAGGCTATTGGTTTTAACCAAATTCGTGTTACCAATAAGTCTCTTAGCATGCCTTTTCATTGAGTCCAAAGTTGCTAGGTGGCTTTTTACCGCATCAACCCATATATGACAGCAATATGTAAAGTAAACAGCTATCCCGGCGTGAAGTATCGCCGCACCTTTGCAAGGACTCCTAGTTTCTTTGCAGCTGCTTTGGCCTTGGACTCAATAAACCGCCTGAAGTTCAGATTTGTGGACATCTCAACACCCAACAACTGAAGGCCGTCGGTGTACTCCAGTGATACACTTCTGAAAGGAGCATAGGTGAGGATAGTTTTTTGCAGTGAAGATACAGTTGCTTGCGTTTTGTGAAATTTACAGCGAACGTTGAACCCAGGTTCGATCTCCGACACCAAAGAAATTGTTAATTGCAATTTTAAGTGCTGATTTACCACGTGCTTGGAGGTGAAGGAAAACATCGTGAGAAAACCTGCATGTCTAAGAAATTAGAAAAAAATTCGAAGACGTGAAGTGGCCCACACGCATTGGGCAGCGCAATGGACACTTCCTTACCCTAAAACCCTCTCAAAAATGAAGAGAAAAAATTGAGAGGCCCGTGCCCAGCGGTGCGACGTACATAGACTGTAACTTTAACGTTGTATACAATTAAGTACGAAAAAAATTTAGAAACAGGTAACAATCAACTTATTCCCAGGTGTTAATATCAATCATGTACAGCTGAATTTTTGCTTAATAAAAATTTTAAGCTTTTTAATAGACTAATAAGTCCTAAGATATAGTTTAGCGGCTAAAATACTGTTTCCGTGACTTTTTAAAGACTACTGAATCAATTTTAATACGAATAACGGTTAGAAAACATGTTTACGTTTATTCCGTGAATTGCTATTGTTTACATACCTAATACGACTAACAAAAAATAGAGATTTTGTTTTTTATTCAAAGTAGATGAGACAGACGTATTTCACGCGTATTGAAAACTCCCTTGTCGGATCAGTTAAGGATAAACAATTTTTAACAAGCCTGTAAGAATTTTTAAAAACTTTCGATAATTGTAAATTAATTTTTTAAATATTTTTACGCATCCCATACAAAATCTAATCTTCCCCTTGACTATTAATTTGCATAGTTATAAATGAAAATACTTGCAATATGAAATATGTGAAAAAATCATTACGGATATTGATCTTACATGTGTAATAAACGCATCACTAAATTAAAAAAAAAATAGTATTCAACTTTTTCTATTTTCAATTATATTTCACAATAAATAAATCAATTGTTAGCTGTTCCACTTTGAATAAAATAAAATCTAAATGGCATTAAGTGCATTTGTAACAGCGAGAGATTAGTCTTTTTTTTATATAGCAAAAGGGTGACAAGCGAGCACACAGTCCACCTGATGGTAAGTGGTTGCTGTGGCCCATAGACATCTACATCTATGCTCGTTTGCGACTCAAAATGCAGATGCGTTGTTCGCCTTGAGGA
>DWHP01007384.1:0-10976 GCA_018247895.1 Parnassius honrathi
TTGTTCATTAGTCTCTACTATTTTTAAATACTATTTTTTAAATATATTTTTAATACTATTACTATATTACGAGTGCATATATGAGTAGAAGTAAAAACATTTATGTTATTAAATAAGTATTTCTTCACATAAATTGTAATCACACAGTTCGATATTCAGAAATAAATATACTCGTAGCTGCAGCGTCTGTTCCCTATAACAAGTAGAAAAAAAACTGCGGTTATTAATTCGCATACCAAGCGTGACTACTATGGCAAACATTTTTTTTGAGGCAATCTAAGAAAACGCCTAGGCTCAGCAGTGGACTTCTATGGGCTGTGATGAACTCATCATTGCAAGTATTTACTCGCATTCTAAAATGGTTATTTGGTGACTAAAAGAAATTTCAAGAAACCTGCACGTTTGCGAAATGAAACATACTTTCAGAACTTGCGAACCCCATTATTTGTAGTTTGTAGTTTTTCTGATCCAAAATCTTTGTAGAAATGAATAGTATGTCCCCAGTTGTAGGTACTATTATTATTATTATATAATTACAAATTGTAAAAGTCGAAATTTATTCAAAAAGGAAATATTGTCCTAATATATAAAATTTGTCATCTGAAATACACGACCACATATAAATAAACACATGTTGAATTATTTACTATTCTATTAAGTACGGAATCACTATAGCTGTTTCGATTAATATAAAGATAGAAGTAATAATATAAACGTAAGTACATTTTTGATTATGATCTTAAAAAGTTACTGGACTTGCTGGAGTTTGACAACTACGGCTACAACAAAGCTGTCCAATTTCAAAAGATCTTAAATTCATGACCTCATGTTCCTATGCGCCCATTAATCTCCTTTCTTAGTGGAATACAATGGAGTTGTGACCTTTACATGTCATTCTTTCAAACGACCAAACATTAAATATGGTGAACTTGGCACCTTTTTCGTAGATGCATTTTTGGATACGGAATACAGACGTTTTAAAGTTTACAGAAAGGTGGCTTAGTTAAAAGCCTTATATGTAATTGGAAATACGTCATATTTAGTGTACGTCGTTTTTACATAGAGTGCTGAAAGAAGTAAATACGGAGACATGTTTCTCATATTTCAAATAATCTTCGGGAGCAAACGAAAACCAGATTTTATTAATTTGTTAGACATACAGGTTAAAAAAACACAACTAAAACTTTTTGCAATGTTACTCTTAAAAGTTAAAGAGAATGACATGACTACTATGTACAGCACGTAATCTTATTCGCGAATACATAATTATATTTGATAAGAATCAAATCGAATATAATACTTTCTTTAGACATATGTATACCATATTACATCCACTAATTATCCAACTAAACATAAATACCCAATAAATCGATTTAAATCAAATAAAAAGTAATACATACACTATGGCCCCAAAGAAGTAATAAAATTATTGGATTTATTGCAGCCATGCGGCTTAAATAGGGTTAATAAACATTTTGATAGTTTTAATGGGAACTGATACATGAGCCCGCAGTTATACCAGAGTGATCTGGTTACAGGTATTTAAATTGAATATTGTTGCTCGTTTATTTATTCTTTTTATATACTAAGAGTAACAAACGAGCACACAGTTCACCTGGTGGTAAGTGGATGCTGTGGCCTATAGACATTTACACCTATCCTCAACCCTAAAGTACTAAGATGGAAAGTCTCGTTTCCAGCAAAAAGGGTCTCCGGTTCTCTACACTCACCATACGAAACATGCATTTTCATGCTATTTTACGCTGGTATTCTGTGAGGGCGTGGTCCTCCCATTCGTGTAGCCGACCCATTCGTGTTACAACCACAATATAATTGTATCATGGCTCTACAACATACAAAATACTATATATTATTCTTTAAATTATTGCTGTAAAATCAAATAGCGATATTTATTTTACGTTTAAGATGAATAGTATTACTAAATATATGTACGGACATTGAAGTGGCTACAGCCAATTATAATATCATTGGCTACATGGCTTTGAAATAAGTAAAATATTTTATGAAAAGTACCTTACACTTATAATTGTCCTAAGTTTTTAATTTACTTAACCTTAAGAGCCTTTTTGTAAATAATACCCGATACTCTATACTTGTAGCAGTGGTAGTTCAAATGGTTAGCGCTTGCTGTAAATTTCATAGTACGCGAGGAACCCGGGTTTGATCCCTGCCAGCACTAACGAAATTGTTAATCGCAATTTTAAGTGCTGATTTGCCACGTGCTCGGTGGTGAAGGAAAATATTGTGAGAAAACCTGCATGTCTGAGAAATAAAAAATATATTTCGAAGACATGTGAAGTTCGCCAACACGCATTGGGCCAGCGCGGCGGACTATTCCTTGCCCTACACAGCATATACATGCCTCATTACTGGGCACAGGCCTCCGCTCATTTCTGAGAGAGTTTGGAGGGTTATGGAACAATACCTTATATTTAAGATTAGGTTCTAAAATTTATATTGATTAGGTTTTATAATATTGAATCCTTCTGCTACAACGGTCTATATTTCGTACTCTTTAAATCAGAAAACATCAATGGGTACACTGTGCACACACAATTAGCACTAGAAACGGGTAAGGGATAATGCCTATCTAGAAGAACTCTTACCAACTATACGTATATCACTAGTCCTTTCGTTTCTTGAGCAAGAACGTAGGTGGCAAAGTGATTTTGGCGAATTAATATTGAGAATGCCACATTAGTGCACCAGCGTAGTATAAGTTAATAGAGGAATATCATCATCATTAAAGCCTTTACAAATCCACTGCTGAACATAGGTCTCCCACAAGGAATAGCACTAAGCACGGTCCTGAGCATGCTGACATACCTGATCTGTCTTACCAAGTCATCACTCCATCTAGTGGATGGTCGCCCTACACTTCGCCTACCGGTATAAGGCTGTCACTCGAGAACCTTTTTTCCATCATTCGTCGGTTCTTCGAGCTATACAACCGGACCATTGCCACTTCAGCTTATTAATCCGTTGAGCTATGTCGATCACTCATGTTCTACTGCGGATATTCTAATTTCTAAGTTTATCAGGCAGATAAATTCCGAGCATAGCCCTCTCCATAGCTCGCTGAGTGACCTTGAGCTTCCTCATACAGCCAGCAGTTAAGAACCACGTCTCAGATCCATAAGTCATCACTGACAACACCAGTTGGTTGTATAATCTTGTTTTCAGGTTTTGAGGTATACGTGACGAAAATATGTATCGTAATTTCCCAACCGCTCCCCAGCCGAGTTGAATCCGTCGATTGACCTCTCGGTCGAAGTTAGATTTTCTTATACTCGTCAACACCGGCAACTACCGGCAACTACCGCCATAGGTGTTCCACGTATATTAAACATGATCTTTGTTTTGTCCATGTACACCTTAAGACCTATCCGTTGGAAGACACCATTGAAGTCATTGAACATAGTGCTTAGTTTCTGCCATAAGGACTATACTGTCGGCAAATTAAAGGTGAGTGATGTACTCACCACTGATATTATTACCGTATTATTTCCAGTCCAGTAGCTTGAAAACGTCTTACAATGCAGCGGTCGGGAGTTTCGGGGATATAACGTAACCGTCTTACACCTGTCTGCAGTTAGATTGATTTTGCTCTCTGGTTCTGTAATCGTAAAGCCATCTTAGCCCCACTGTACAAACACTCCAGCACTGCGATATACTGACAGTCGACTTGGCACCGCTGAATGGACTGTAAGTGCTACAGTCCGTTTACAGTTCACAGCCCAAATTTCAACGGAATCAAAGGCGTTCTTATAATCCATATACGCAAGACAAAGTGGTGGTTTGTACTCTATGGCGTTTAAGCCTTTTCAGAAACCGGCTTGTTCGGGAGGCTGGAAGTCATCGAGTCTGCTTGCGAGACGATTCGTAATGACTCTCGAAAACTGCACGTAGACGCGGCTTAGAAGGAAAATCGGTCTGTAGTTCTTCAAGACAGCGTTGCCGCCTTTCTTAGGACAGAAAGAACAAGACCACCACACTTCTGCTCCACGCCTCTGGAGTAGTCCCACCATGAAGGATGGAATGAAAGAGCTTCTGAAGGACTTCAAGTATCGGTTTCCCACCCGCTGTAATTTTACCCTCGGCTGGGGCCTTGCCGTTTTTAAAGTGCTGGAGAGCTATTCTAATACCGCTTACGTCCGGGATATCATCGGAATAGTGTCGAACGAGACTTGCTCTTGGATCTTTACTCATACTTGCGTGTGGGTTGAACAATGACGTGTGATACCCATAGAACCTTTCAATCTCACTCGAAATCTTAGGTGGACAGATGATGATGAGACAGACTATGGAGCCATAGTAACGCTCGATCGCTTATTCAATACGAGCTGTGTAGAAGTCGCGTAAGTCCCGCTGCATGTATTTGGAGATCTGTCGTTTCAGTTGCTGTTATGCTATCAAATCAGCTGAAGATTGCAGCTTCATATTCCGTCTAACAATCGTGAGATTAAGAGTGTTATCGGAGAGTTTTTTTTTCTGCAACGGGTCTTACAGAACTTAGGTCCGACCACAAGAATAGTTTTACGACCTTTTTATTTATATGTTCCACTGCGTTGCAGTCTTCTAGGTACTGTAGCTCGAGCTGAAAGTTTTCGGAACGAGCAAACGGAGTGTTGACTTTATTAGACGAGAAGTCTTCAACTTAACGTTTAGATTCAGTGTGCCTCTAACTATTCGACTATCGCTGCCAGTTTTCACCCTTGCGATCACTGAGACATCACTGTTGGCGTCTGGTCATTGTAATGAACTCAATCTAATTTTTTGACAACTCGAACAAATTCACTTCTGGTGGGGCCGCTTCTGGAAGAAAGAGTTCATCATAAAGAATCCCTGACTTTAGAGATATCCATGGCACCCATGACTTTAGAGATATCCTCATACATTTCCTCCATCTCCTCATCGGGATGTGCCGAGCTTGGTGCCTCAACCTGTATGACCTTCAACGAATACCTTTGAGTACCCAACACCTCCTTGGGACGCATGGTCCCAATTAAAGAACAAGTTGCCAGATTAGGAGATAACTCCCCTCTCTTCGGACCGCAGATAATCCTACAATATTCCAGCGCAACTGTTTTATCCCTTCTTTCTGCTCCAGGATCTTCTCGTCAGTCCTTAGGGTACGTGTGTTATATCTTGCCAGGTCGAGTCGTCTTAGGTGGTAACCTAACCTCCCCCGGAGATTCTGAGCTGTTACCGTCACCACCGTAGCCAAGAATAACGGGGCATTCAGGGACTAGAGGCTGTTTCTTTGTAACTCTCATCATGGAAGTCATTGTTGTTATCGGGAAGATGCTGCTCCCCATCTACTGCGGTACTAAAATACGGTTTATATTTCATTTTAATTTTTATATATATAATGTTTACTTTCATTTATAATCAAATATATCTAACTTCAATGAATATTGTTAAAATAACAATGAATCGTTCGAGTTACTAAAACATTACAAACATTGGTGACAGTGAAACGTTCAAAATAGATTTTCATAACCATTATTATCATTAGTAAAAAACTATAACACTTAAATCCCTGGACCGTTTTGATTCTCTTGAAAAAGACTAAGTATCAACCACATTTTCTCCCATAAACGCGATACGAACGAAATGTATTAATAAGAAATTGTAAAACCTAATCTTAAACATAAGGTATTGTTTCATAAATAACTAATGTAATACAGATAAATTATATTTTGTGTTTGCCTCTTTCTAGCAATCTTTACCTAAAATTATATTTTCGTTGTAGTATATTCGCTAAAATCATAATAGCTAGCGATCGACTATGTCTATGCATAGGATTATAAAAACTATACCTATTTACTTTATGAGTAATTCTGTAACATATATTTCAAACCTTAACAAGCAAATCATCAAATCAAGCAAAGAAATAAGAAAAGCTATCGATGCGTTGTCACCCTAATGACTAAGAGAGAATGCCTATAAATATCAGATGAACAATTTCATAGGATTTTAGTATGTGTAGCAATTGTCGAAATTAATCTATGGCTCGACGCTGATTATGATCCTGGGCAAGTGAGTTTATTTAAGTGTCCTTTGTGTATGAGAGTGCAATATGATGCACAAATTGAGTATATCACCAAATTTAGTCCACAAAGAAATAGCAACATGCGGTAGAATATTTTCAATGTACGTTTCTAATCACTGAGGTAAATTGGACAATTGTCTCACCGACCCAAAAATACGGCAGATATAACTCTAGTCAAGAAATAGAAATACGAAAAACGAAAGTCTTCTGCAGATCAGCTAAGTTCTGAATTCTTGAACTCGATATGAATAGGGCCTTTCGACAACGAGGTTCATACTCGTGTAAGGGTGATAAAGGCGGAATTCAACTCAACTACATTGTGTGTATAGTTTTGTCAGATGGCGCTTATGATGCTCATTAAAAAATCACAAAAATTCTAAACCTTTTCTTACTATTGAAGTAATTAATCAAAATTATGCTTGATTCTAAGACAATTTTTATGTACGATTTAATGTAAAGCTTATGTGAAAAACACACAATCTAAAATTTCTCAATTTATTTGTTTAGTTAATTTGTGAAGTATGGTGCCATCAGTTTTAGAATAGTACTTTTGAAAAAGACTTAGACAATTTAAGATTTATTACGATTTATATATACAAAAAGGAAAACCAATAGACGATAAAATAAAAATAAATTCGTGATCTTACATTTTCCACTCACCGTATTACGCCCGCTACAAATGCAGTTAGCTTCAATGAATCTGGTCGAGTGTTGGCGCCGGGCCATCGTCTATTTTACGGTATTAGAGAAATTTCATTTACGTCGGACTGCGCTTAGAATTCTGCACTGCAGACGTATAAACAAGGCTTACACGATCAAAACAAATGTGATGATTACAGATTCGGACGGCTTAATGCCTCTGCTCACGGGCGGTGACAATCCAAGCGTAGGAAAGGCCAACTTTCAGCTTTAATGCGATCTTAGGATTAACGTCACAATCTATATCCGTCTCATGATGATTTAAGCGAATGTGTGTATGTTTTATCAAGTTCTAGGCTACGAGTGTACAATTTACATAGACAGAATATCCTTATATAATAGTACATTATTCAAACAAGCTATTGTGCATTTTATAATGATGTTGATGTTGTTGACCGTGTTGAATTAAAATATAAAAATAATGAAAGTACGGCAAACATGCATTCTTGCACTATGGAGCGTGTCAGAGGAAATTGAAATACATCAAATTTTAATGTAAATGTCGCTAACCCATAACTAATTAGAATAATAATGACGTTAGTTATTAGTACGGCTTTCGGCTGTACTATAAAGATATCAATAGGGATTTGAACGTAAAGTTCTCATTTCGATTCGCATTACGAGATCAAAGGGTTAAACTGCTGGCAGCACTTACGAGTTAAACAATAAAGCAATCTTACAACGACGTTTAGCATTACTGCATCA
The DNA here is from genome assembly GCA_018247895.1 of Parnassius honrathi. NCBI lineage: Eukaryota > Metazoa > Arthropoda > Insecta > Lepidoptera > Papilionidae > Parnassius > Parnassius honrathi. Next base: position 7,481 of record DWHP01007384.1, read on the forward strand.
GTAAAAGTGCTATTTGAAGGGTTGGCTCAGTCCTAGATTCAACCTTCACGTAAATTGATTTGATTTACGATTCAAATGATTCAATTACACACATGTTAGGATTTCGTAAATAATTTTTAGAATTATTACGATTATATTTTCGATCGCAAACATATCTATTTGCAGTTTCGATACATTAAAAGCTTCTATAAAACTCAAGATTTATTGACGTTCTTTAAAGTATTGCTGCGAATAAAGTCTTGTTGGCGATTTCCGATTAAAAATAAAAAAAATCTATAAATAAATGAGTACTTTAAAATGAAAGGTGCTTGTCAAGCTCTAGTGATTGTTCGATGGACTGGCACAGTGTAACATTATTGTCGTATTTTGTCAAACTCAAAAGTTGTTAACAAGATGGTGTCTTCTTACTCCTTTGTCATCATTTGCTTCATTTCGGTAAGTGTTTGTAGTATATGGTAATTTATATTCTTAAGCCTGGTATGGATGCCAGGATGCAGCATTGTTATTTCTGTAGTATATATAATACATACGTAAGTATGGGTCGACTCGATCGGGGAATGAGTACAATTTCATACCATTTGGTAATAGCATATTGCTGCTGTTACGTGTTTATCGCCACAAGAAGCAGAAACACTTTTCTGGTAGCCGTTACACTACCATAAAGACAATTTTACAGTCGGGGGAAGTTACCGTTACAAAATATTGTAATAAGTTATTTTAATTTAATAGCTAATAAGCTATTTTGAACAAAATGCTGATGATGACGTGTTACCGGCCGGATTCTAAACTAAAATTATAATTACTTTTTACATTGTAGCATATAAAGCAGGTGTAAATACTAGCAGTAATATTACTTCGCAAATTCGAGAGTAATTTGATAGCCACGAAATCTGCTTGGCTTGAAGGGATTCATTGGTGGACCTGGGATTTCATCCAAAAGCCAAAACCTTTGCCCTTAGTCAATCTAGTCCATCGCAAACTGGAGGGAATGCTACTGGTCGTGAAGACCGATGAAGAGCAAGTGCTTTAAAGTAAATCAAGTAATAATAGTTCATCTGATTGTAGACTACTACTATAGCTTAGACACTACAACCGACTTTAAACTTTTTACCGACGTTACTCCTTAGGCCGGTTTTAGAGCTTGACCGACCGTCGGTGCGTACCATCTGTCCTGACGATACGCATAACCGATCGTCAGTTTGTAGCGTTCAGAGCTCTCCTGAGCAACTAAACTGACCGGACCGGTACAGTCACAAACACGTAGACGAAATGGACGCGTTTACAATTTTTTTGTTACTGTTTACTATGTACGTAATCGTATAAAGAACAGAAGACGTAGATATCAAGTACACCCATCGAAATTTGGAAACAAAACTGAACAAACTTCTTCCCAGGCATTTAACTTGACATCACGGTCTTTGTATAACACGTGGCCTTTTTCCCACAGAAGTTCGCGAAGACGGACTTCGGTAAATAGGCGTTTGGTGTCGACATATGCCATGTTTGATGAAAATTACTTAAATCGCTAACACTACTTAATACCCATAAAATCATACAATATTATTGAAGTTTAGGTTCAATTTTCTTGACGATGATACACGCATCCGTACGATCGGTGTAGCACTGAACGCGTCAATATGTTTCCACAGCGCGTCGGTCGACCGACGGTACGCATGCGGACGCGCTGAACCGACGGTCCTCGTACGCAGTGCGTAGCTATATACGCGTGCGTACGGTCGGTCGAGCACTGTAACGACCTGTGAATTTTCGTACAAATGGCAAGCGCGACCGACTTACGCATCGACGGTCGGTCGAGCTCTAAAACCGGCCTTAAGGAGTATGTGAGCTTACATCCTGTAGTTATACTGTTTTCATTTCTTTTTATTTATTTAATGTTACTGGTTATCTTACCGTACAAATTAACCCGTGTAGTCACTGAGTAAGAATATCCACTAATCCATATCGTCTATGTCTATGGGTGTCGTAAGATGCGGCAGAGTAAACAAATCAGGAGATGGGCAGCAGCGTAAAATAAACTGCTGTTGACTTCGATCAACAACACCAACTAGATAACGGGTCACATACAAAATCATAGCTAAATACTGTCCGCGTGAATATAAACTTAAGCAGCTACATTTGTTTACTAAAGAAATGGGACAAAAAATTAAAATAGTTTTAAGTTCAACCTAATTACGACCATCGCATCTAGTAATAGTCACAAATCTTACGATCGTTAGTCACAAAAAAAGAATAAAGCTATACAATATTCCTATCACTTGGAATTAAAAAACATAACATTGAGTGTGCAATCAACCTTAAGGTAGTAAGGTAAGTATTTTAATAAATAAAATTATTTTTCTCGTTATTGCTGTGTTTCAAGTGAACTAAACGAAAGAGGAGCTCACGTCTCATGTGCGCTCTTATTTACTGAGATTGATTTCTTGCGCCGACCCGACATCAAGTTGGTATTGTTGATCGAAGGCTGTTGCCAAGCGTAGTAACTACGGCAACCGCAACAGCCTATTAGAATCCACTGCAGAACATAGGCTTCCCCTACAGATTGTATCAGAGGGGGGATATTGATCATAGTTGCCACACTTGGGTTGGCAATCGCAATTTTTTATTTTTAGATGTTATTAAGAAGACAGTGCTGCCCGTATTCTCATTTTTAGCACCTTAATTTATACTAAATGCAAATTCATTGTAACTTGTGAGGACCAAGATGGAATGGCTCGTTTTTAGTAAAAAGCGTCTCCGGTTCCCACCACTCACCATACGAAACAATGAAGCTTTATTAAACTTGACAGAACTTAGATTAATGACTGGTCTTTCTAAAATGGAAGGTAAATATTTGCCTTGAATGGGTTTAACTATTTAAATTAACTAATTTATAAAAAGCCATTATTTCCAATTAAAGCTTGCTGACCATTTGTTTATGATTGTTGCTGTAAATAAAAAAAATATCTATTTATGCACCACATTCGTCAAGGTGTGTTATTTCAAGTATTCACATTTGAATTTTACGACGTTAACTAGGTACATAAAGGTTCATTATCTTTAATTCATTACAGCCACTGCTGACTACAGACCTCCCACATAGGTGGGCAACCGGAGCTTTTTTACTATTGCAAGCTATAGCTTAACTATTATTTATCATTCTAATTCCATATCAGAAAGATTGTGCTGCTTATCACTTGTTGCATTTTCCCTCTTTCGCATCTTACAACACTTTCGGCATTCACCTGTGCCTCCGCTAAGCTGTGATCATTACGTGCCACTATCATTAGCTTTATAAATGTAATTGTAGTACAAAATAATCATATTTTATTATTAGATTTTAAAAATTATTTAATTTGATTATTCTGTTCTTCGATTGTGTTTATTTTCATAAAATGTTGAAACCGTATGTAATTCTTGAATAATAACAAATTTATTTATTTATTTTATTCTTTATTGCATCCTTAAACAAAAGAATATAAAGTACATAATAGTAATA
>DWHP01007385.1:0-10975 GCA_018247895.1 Parnassius honrathi
ACACACTCCCAATCTTTACAACGTTGTTGACGAGAGACTTGTGGACGATAAATCCGACACCTCCTTGGGACAGATGATCGCCCTCCCGGTGATAGGACAAGTTGCCGGATTCGAGGATTACCGTGTCCTCCCCTCTCTTCGGACCTCGGATAAACCAATAATATGCCAGCGCAACTTGTCTGTCTCTTCTTCCAGCTCCAGTATCTTCTAGTCAGTCCTCAGAGTGCGTGCGTTGTATGTTGCCAGGTCGAGTCGTCGTAGGTTGCAACCGAACCTCTACCGGAGATTCTTAGCACCCCCTGCCACGCCGTTACCATGGTCACCACCGTAGCCAGGAATACCGGGGCCGCCGAGGACTGGGAGCCGTCTATTTGCGTCAATCTTCATGGGGGGTATTCTTCATGGGGCCATAGTTGCCACGCTTGGCGAGTGGGTTGGCAACCGCAGTTTTTTTATTATATTTTGTTGTTACTAGGAGGATGCTGCTGCCCATCCCCTGTCTGTCTCCCTCTGTCGCTTCTTACGACACCCACGGGAAGATATGCGGTAGTGGATATTCTCAACCGTCACTACACGCGAATGATTGAATACAATTATTGAATACTATTCTTGACAAGAAATAATAATTGCTAGTGTCTTTTGTTTACACCAATACAAAATATGTTCAGTAGATAATTGCTTTCAAATTTTGACTTATCTAAAAAAAAGTGTTGAAAGTATTTATTTAAAAAAATTCAAAAATGTTAAAATTATTTTCTGCTGATTTAATGAAGTTCATTAAAATTTATCAAAGTCATGAGTGTTTATGGGATACTGAGAATGTAGATTACAAGAATCATGATGAACGTAATGCTGCACTAACATCATTTGCACAGGAATTAGGAGTTCTAGTTCTTTGGAGTTCGAGATGTAGTTTCGTATTTAGCTTGTGTAAAGAAGAACCAACTTTATCTGACATGTAACTGCTTTCTGTTCATATGAAACATATCCTTAAAATCATCTTCGTTTTCTGTTTGTAAATCTACATAAAGATTGTTAGATTCTCTAAGACCCTCCCTTTTTGCTATAAATTTTTTGATTCAACGCCTTCTTTTAGGACGTTACCTCAATATTTCTTGCCTCAGAACAGCAGCTAAGATTTACAAACCCTCTGCACTCATGGTTGCAAATGAAGAAAAAATTTAATTGAATACAAGAATTGCATAAGAAATTATTGCCTTTACCGTTCGTACCAAGAAAAGTATTGAATCGAAACTTGTCCAATAGATAAAGAATGTCACATGTTGTTTAGACTATGCAAGTAATTTATTGCTTTAATTTTAATTGTATGCAACAGGTAAGACCCTTGCGTCGTGTAAATGGCCCATCATAGATAAAGAATGTTACGTGTTGTTTAGACTATGCAATTATCTCCTAAACATATTTTGTCTTGGTGTAAACACATACACTTGTAATTAAAATTTCTTGTCAAGACTTGTAATCAATAATCGCGTGTAAACAATTAATTACAGTTTTTAATGGCATTTGTTAGCTTATTTAATTGCATCCAATAATTACTCGTGTATGTACAAGAAAATGGCATCAAGGCAATGGAACTTTAGATTGCGGTGAAACTTAGTCAACTTATTGCTTGCACTAGCGCAAAGGGTATAGTACAATTCACTTACAGTAGATGGCGCGCGTATAAGTCCAAATTTATTTTAAAGTTATAATTCATTTAAACTTAATGAATTTATTATCATTCCTGATGAAAAATTATAACTCTTCGAAATTTAAAACGATATATCCACAAATACTCTACTGCGACAACAACGAGCTGGGTACCAGCTAATTTAATATAAATAAGAACAGATTTGATTGATTAATTTGCATTATTTTATTAGATTTCAATCGTGTTAATTAGCAATTTGAACCCCACGCGAAAGAAATCATAAACATGAACTTCTTAATTTTTTATAGAAGAGAGGGGAAACAAGCATGCAACACGCCTGATGGTAAGTGACTAAAATGTAAAATATATTTTATATGTTATTTCAGGGTCCAAGAAATCTTTTTTGTTTCAATTATTTTATTATGAAGCGAGAATTACACACGTGGAATAATATTACATGCTAAATAGCTATCCCCAGGAACCGTGAACAGGATAAAACAGAGCCTATGTCACTTTCCGGCCCATAAATTATATCCGAAAAATCATGTCAATCCATTGCTCAGTTGCCGTGCGGAAGGAGGACAAACCAAAAACACACTTTCGTATTTATAGTAGTATAGGGACGTGAGAGGAATATAAAATGGAATTTTGGTGAGATTCGAGGTGGTAAGACTTCTTTTCTGCCTCGGAGATTGTCTGGGCAGATACCACCCTGTTGTCTATATCTGCTGCAAATAGTCTGAAGGATTTAGGAAGTCAGTAAAACGTAGGCTATGATAACTTTCTTTGTTTGAAGTTGATTACAGGTTTCTATGGGCTGTAGCTGTCACCGACCATTGGATGGACTATAAGATTTCTAATGGCGGGGTAATAATAGTATCAGCTACCTTAAATAGACTCGTGTGTGTTGTGAGAGAAGACAGAGGGAAACAAAGAGATAAACTGCGGTGTCTAACTAGTAAGAACTAAGAAATGCAGTTGCAAGCCGTTGCCTGTATTGTCGTTATTTCGCCAGCAAAGCGTGACCATTGGCCAATTGCTTGTCATAACGGGAGAGACCCATTTCCATTAGTGGGCTTTTATAGGACGATAAAGAATAAAATAAAAAGAAAAAATGCAATTTTATTTTTAGATAATCAAAGTAAAATCATGAGTTTTGACGAGTGTTATGTTAGCTTCCGATTCAAAACATTATGACCAGCTAGGAGCAGTAATTTAATACTAATCATTAAAAATTAGTACATCCCTCCTAATATAGTAGCCATTGTTTGCTCGTCCGCTGACATGGATATCGCTGTCCTAGACTTTTTACTCGTTTGATGTCGTTTCTTATCGTAAGGATATTTTACGGAAGATACGAACGGAAGATATAACATCTTATAGTCGCCTCTTTTGACTTGCATGTTATGAAATGAGGCGATGAGTTTTCTGTGCAATACCATCTCACGGCAGTTAAAAAGACCACATTTAGTCGTTCGTAATAATTTGCTATAGATTGAGAAAATTTCAATGTCAAAATAATAAATATAATGAGAATTCAAATTCGTAATAATTTGCTATAGAATAAGTAAATTACCTGTTGTAGGTTTATAATTAAGCATTTTTGTACACTGAAAGTGACACTTGCGAGTGTTTTTGACAGCCCTTGACCCGAATGTAGACGTGCCGTATCTAAAGATGTAACAAAAGAGCCCAACTTGCAAAAAAATTAAGGGCACTACAATTGGCAAATACTGTAATTAAAAAAAATATTTTTCCTGTTTTTTCCTTATCAACTTCGTTTTTCTTTGACTTTACATCTTTTACTCTCTCGTTAGCCGTAAACTAAAATGACCGTGAGGAATTGGAATTCCAGGCTTAAACAAAAAATTATCGTTATGTAGTTTTACCGTCAAGAAACTGGCAGTAACACCGCGGAGTCAAGAAGTTGGCAGTGTTTTACACCCGTGCTACAGAAAGCACGTAAAGCCGTTGGTCCAGCGCTTAAACTTTTTCTGGTTCTGTCCGATTGCTGTCCCATCGGAATATGAGTGTGAGGGAATAGAGAGTGCAAGTGCGCTTGTAAATGCACTCGAGCACTAAAGTCCTGTCCTAGGCGGATGGGAACTCCGTTGAAATTTGTATTTTAGGATATTATGCTTTTTCTTATGAAATAAGAACAAAGCAGCACACAGTCCACCTGATGGCAAGTGGATGCTGTGGTCAATAAAAATGTAAATGTATTGTCACCTCTGTGGAAAATGATAAATCTGACCCGAATTCGAATCAAGTCTGAGAATTTGTTTGTGTGTGAAATGCCACGACTTCAGATTGTGGAATTTTTCGTTTCTTTTTAGTTGTGTGATGTCTTCTTTAGTCTTTTTTTAATAGAAGAGAGGGCAAACGATAGATGATAGATCTGATAGATAAGCTGCATGCTTTTTTGTGTTGGTGTAGCAGTTGTAAAGAGAATTGCAGGTGCATTGCCGGACTTTTAGAAAGGAGTCAGCTCTTTTCTTGAAGGTCCCTGAGTTATATCGCTCCGGAAAAATCGTCAGATTTTTTTTGACTATATTTTTAGCCCTTTTGAGTGGACTAAGGAATCTCACAATCTCAATATCGTCTAAATATTGACATTAAAAACTTCATTTCAAATTTAATAATCTTAATAAAAACAGATAAGTGTCACCAAATAACAGTGCAAACGCTATTGGGTAGCGGCAGAAGGAGGTAAGTACGTTGTATGAACTCCGACGGCCTAGCCCCATAGTGCTAAAGTTCATGTTTGAAACAGCTATAAACAATCGCGTTAAAAGCAACAATAAAATGATTTATTTCATTATTAAAAAGTCATTTAACTAAATGGGAAAAATTTCTTATCTTTTGAGAGAAAGTTTCCAAGTTTCCTGGATGTATTGGTTATAAGGCTACCTTAATATTGCGATTAATTTTAAATTTTTTTTAAAAAAATAAAGAGAGAGATAGAGAGAGAGGAGAGAGAGAGAGAGAGAGAGAGAGAGAAAGTGTAAATTTACTCATCACACAAACGCAGATTGTTTTGGGTATAAATGTGGTTTACGACTCCCCATGGCACTGAATACGTAGTAGAGCCACCCTAGAGCTATAATATGGCTCCAGCACGATTGGGTCAGCTCGATCAGGTATGAAACACGCATATACGCATGCACATAGTCACAGAGTATACTTACCATCAGTTGCGATAGAAGCCAAACACTGGCTTATAATAGTAAAAAATAAAAAATAAATTTAAAAGGAGAGCGGCATTCCAATGGTAAAGACTCAGAGTGGAAAGTTCTCAGAGGTTGTAATGCTGCTGCATTTTGTTTTTTAAGTGAGAACACATTTTGGGATCTATGAACCAAAGAATCGACTTATAACTGTATGAAAACTGTATGAAAAATGTTTTCATTCAATCGAATCAAAATAGATGGATCAAAATCTAAGATTATGATCCTACAACTTAATGATTATAAATTGCTAAATTCAAGTCATTTAACTAAATGAAAATTGTTAGAGCGATTGCATTTTCCATTACAATTGATCGCTGTTTAATAGCTTTTGAGTTGCGGATAATGGTCATCGTAAACTTTGTTCCATTTGTTCGATAAAATCGATTCTCCTTTGTTTTATGAACAGAAAGCTGAATAAATGTTTGTATCAGACATATTTTTTTAATTCGAGTAAATGCGTAACATATTTATTATAACAGTATTTCTTTTATTTACGCGAATACTACACATTGAATAATACTAAGTTTACCGATTTTATCTATATTTATATATTTAGTCCGAAGTAAGCAAACATTAAAAAAAATTAAAAATTAATCATAAAAACCTGATGGTAGCTTTCGTTAACTATGATATCAGGACGCCAAACACCTCAGTCCCCCTTGTGACCATGGTCTCTGTAAAGTGCCCCGAAACGTCAGTAATTAAAAAAGTTAAAACTAAACGCGATAAAATCCGTAAAATTATTTTATTAGAATGTTTATTTAGGACCTTAGTATACACAAGTCACCTAAATATTTAACCAAACGGCAGCGCACCCTGTAATAACACAGCATCCAACAGGATGCTCTATTATTACAGCCCTTCACAAGTCCACAGCTGAACTTAGGCCTCTCCCAAGGAATGCCACAAAACGCGGACCTGATTCACCTGCATCTCTTACCAAGTCATAACTTCATCTAGTGGAGGGCCGCCCTCACACTTAGCTTACATAGAAGTCTTTGCTAGTGGCATCTTCTCACCAAGTGAATCTCAAGTTGTACTTAATTTGAGTGCGGAGGAATTTTGGGTATTTTATGTGTAACTTTCCAAAGCCTTCGACTGTGTTCACTATGAGACATTAATCAGGAAGCTACAAGACAATGATGTCATAGCGCTTAAACTTTTACTATTTTAGTAATAGAAGGCAGAAAGTTATTATCTATGAGAAAAGTTTTTCTGGGTCACCTTTACTAAAAAGATATCCTCAAGGCTAAATTCTCGACTCATTCCTATTTCTAGTGTGTGTTCATGATTCACCTTCCCCTGTAGGAGATAATCATGATATAGATTTACTTTCTGATGATTTGAAACTTAAACGGCGATCATTTAAATGTAACGAAGTTCATAATGCTATATTAAAATTGGTGCATTGCATTAACCTAAATAATTTATATGTAAACGTTAATAAAACTTAATCTACAAAATTTAAAATACTGAATCTTAAAAATCTGAATACTAATGTGTTTTGAAATGAAAAAAAAACTGAGCCCTGGTGAATCCACTATTTTTCTTGACATGACTCGTCGCAAAGCTTCAGTGGGGACCCTATGTACTATCTATACTAGCAAGCAGAATTAGCTACGCAGCTTACGCTATAAAAAAGATTAGAGGTCTCACTAGTGTTGGGACAGTTGTATAGACGGGATTACGCCACCATAAAGTTTCACCATACGATCGCTGCAGATCATTTTCCTCTGCTTACTGGCGTTGACCAGAACCACAAGATGCGTTAAATCAGGTGTAGCATATCCCCAGATCCGTCATATAATACGATACAGAAGGCAATGCAACAAGTACTGTGCACAATGTAATAGTCTTACGTTAAGGAAATATGATATTAAGGTATATGATACAAAATTATAAATATAGAAGGTCTCTATGATACTTAAGCAACATAAAAGCAGACTTGTGGTTTGAAGTCTCATATGTAAAAAAAAAACATAAGGTATATAAAATAAAGTAAATATGAGAAAGGTCTCAAATGTGTAAAAACAATACGTTGATGGAAATGGGACTTTAAATAGATTATGATAGTGTCATGTAGACTGCTTAACCGTGACCTATACCACGGTAATCGTTAACTCGATATCCGATATGGCATATTATCTAAGTCCTGGCGATGAGCGGGTTTAATACGGCTTACCCTTGGACATCGTGCATCTATATGACGACAGTGTGAGTAACGTCCTAGCGCAAATAGTTATAATACGTTGGCTATCTTCCAGATCATGGATAGTGCGTTTGGTGGCACCTTTAAGTGCAACGAGTATACTCAACTCCATGTCTTAGAGCAATAGCTCTACGATACGTGGACATTTGGTAACAAGCGTCATAGTAGAGTGTTGCAACGATACGTTAGTACTAATTATAGTTAACGAAATTAACTATTTTTACTTTTTGCCATAGTCGATGATCAATATCATGTGCACGGGTTGTGAGTGGGCGACGTTTGTATGATAGTTCCATTGATGCTTACTGCTACTTACGGTATTGCGTCTTGTGATGGATTTGGTGTTGTGTTGCGACTGAATCAGCGCATCTTGTTGTTCTGGCCGATAGAGGTATACAATTTGTATATGTATGTTGGAATTCTATAAGGGACCCAGGGATGACGTAAGCTCAACGATAGTACATATTGATGCTTGTTGCGTTTTACGGCATTGCGTCTTTGCGGTGGTTGTTAGGCAGTTGTTGTCGCTCTCTGCATCTTGAGATCTTGTGATGAGTAAGTCAGTCAGTGGTATTTTGCTTCTATATAATACGTACACACACACACATATATATATAAGATTTGCCTTTGCTATATTGATTGGGGTGTGTCTGATGGGACCTAGGAATGACGTAAGCCCGACAGTGGTAGATATTGTTGTATATTGCGTTTTGCGACATTGCGTCTCTGCGATGGTTGTTAGGCAGTTGTTGTTGCTCTTTGTTTGCATATATATACAAGATTTCCCTGTCGCAATGTCAGCTGTCGAATTACGTATCGTTCGTAATGTTGATTGTGTGTTGTTTGTACAAAGTGTTACCATTTTTTGAACAATTGGTGAAAATTTGGGAACAATCTCGGTGCGAGAGCGTGTGGTGACCACAACGTTTGTTGACCCATTGTTGACCATGAGGACATAACAATTCCGAAATTAAGTCCGAAAATTAAACTCTTCAAAATATTTTTAGCAATTTAAGGAGTCCTGGCCTGCAAACAAAGTTTATATAATAATTGTTAGAGGATTAGTATATTTCAATATTGCGTCTTCCACCGTAAGCAAGCTCAATCCTGATAAATTAATATTTTCTAAAATAAAGATAAGAGGCACAACATAATAAAACTTACAAATTAGAGGAGCTGAAACGATTACTCTTTCAAGCTCTTTGAGCTATTACGCAAATAAATGGGAATGTGACAAAGAAGAAGATATATTCATTAAAATAGTTTGTACTTAACTATGGTTTGCACTCTTGTTTCTACGAGTCTCTAGTTTATAATACTAATCTAGCAAGTAATTTAGGTTTTATTTAGATATGAATTTTATTTTGTATATACTTCATTGTTATACTCGTAATATTTCATAATTTATTTTCTCTATAACCACCTTTGTTGTGTTATCACTGCCCTGAGTTCGGCTGGTGGAGAATACTTTTTAGCATTAAGTCTGTTTTGTATTTTTAGTGTACTGTATTTGATTGTAACTGTATCTATACTGTTTTTTAAATTAAGAAATGAAATTTATTTTATATAAGTAGAATTGTTTTACGTTTTAGCATGATTCCGCTTTAATACGACATAATCAGTTGAGTGCACTTCACTTATAAAACGTCCGTATATGTGCTTACGCTTCCTTGCAAACGATGCAAATGTGAGTTCAGTGAGTTGGTAAATATTTTGAAGGTTTTATTTTCTTTAACCGCTCTAAAAGAAAACCACAGCTCAGCTTTAATTTATTTAATTATTTTGGGCGATATTAAAAAAATATATTGTTTGTGCTGCAACTGAAGTGGTAATCTTTTTTTATTGAAGTGAAGTGACATAAGAATGCATACAAATACGGCATACGAATTTAGACTCCACTTGATGCGAAGTGGTTTTTATAAAAATAATTTTTATTTCAGATGTCCAAATAATCCACATAATATGGTAGTATGAATTGGATATATGATATATGAATTGGAACTAGCTCGCACCTTACCGAGCAACGAGGCTATTTTCTTTCTTATAATGGCGTAGTAGTCATCCGTATGCGCCTTTGCAAACATGCCAGATGCACTGCGAAATTGGGGTAGCCCCAACAAGACCCTGAAGCCGTTATTGTACTGGACGCGTAAGGCATCGACAGCCCGCTGTGAATAATTCGATCACAGACTGCACGTGTAGAAAATTTGACAATAGGCTTTAAATGAACTTATCTTTACTTGTTCACTACACCGAGCTAAACTATGTGCCAACATATTACATCGGTCTGCCAGCGCCGTACGTTCCCTTTCAATGTTAACATTGTCGTTTAGGTCATCGGTAACAAAATGCCCAAGGTACTTAAATTTACTTACTCGTTTTAAATCAGTGCTATTCAATTAATTAGTAGGCACTTTTTCTGGGCTTCTACAGCCAACAGCCCTAAACACAATGAACTCGCTTTTATTAGTGTTATAACTCAAGCCATGGTTTAACGCGTACTTCTCACATATCTTGAGGAGTTCTCTGATTGCCTTGACCATTGGACTCGGCAGCACCATAACATCCGCGTAAATAATGTTATTAAAATTTCCGTCATCGATACGACATCCGACTCCTTTCCAGCTGAGTTCAACGATTAGATCATTTATGTACAGGTTGAAAAGATTTGGTGACGTAATCCCACCCTGTCTGACCCCACATTGCAACCTGTACCTTTCAGAAAACTTATCGGCCCATCTCACATTATTACACTGATTGTTGTAACAGTACTGAAAAATTTTCATAAGCTCTGCTGGAACCATTTTATGGCGTAGCTTATCCCACAATAAATCATAGTCTGCGAGATCTAAAGCTCTGGAGAGATCTAAAAACATGCATGTACGGGTGTACGGTGCTTTGTGTAATATTCAACAGTGTACTTTAGGGCTAGGATAGCATTCTCAGTAGACAATTCAGACCGAAACCCAAACTGTGCATCGTGCAATTCAATACAGCTTTCCAACTGTATATCCAACAAGGTGTCAGGTATTTTAGCCATAATTGTTGCCAAAGATATAGGTCGATAATTAAACTTATATGCTACGTCACCTGCTGTTTTTGCACCCATCTTGATACACAGAAGGCTACAGAATGCTTTATCACATTTAAGGGCCCAGATAAAATGCCTCACCACCTGTAATTACACTGAAACTTGTACTTGTGGTAGGTTGATACATATTTTAAAGCTACAGCTTACATAGTGATAAATATAGCTTCATCATCATCATCATATTACAGCCCTTCACAAGTCCACTGCTGAACATAGGCCTCCCCTAAGGTATGCCACAAAGCACGGTCCTAAGCCACCTGCATCCATCGACTTCCTGTAAGTCTTACCAGGCTGTCACTTCATCTAGTAGGGGGTCGCCCTACACTTCACCTACCAGTATGAGGCTGCCACTCAAGAACCTTATTTCCCCAACGGTCGTCGGTTCATCGAGCTATATGGCCGCCCATTGCCACTTCAGCTTACAAATCCGTTGGGCTACGTCGGTCACTCTGGTTTTACTGCGGATATCCTCAATTCTAAGTTTATTACGCAGAGAAACCACGAGCATAGCCCTCTCAAAAGCTCGCTGAGCAACTTTTAGCGTTCTGATACGGCCATCAGTGAAGGACCACGTCTCAGTTCCATATATCATCACTGACAACACGCACATGTTGTACGATTTCATTTTCAGGTTTTGATGTATATCTGATGAGAAGATGTAACGTAATTTCCCGAACGCTGCCCAGCCGAGTTGAAGCCGTCGATTGACCTCTCGGCCGAAGTTGGACTTACCTAGTCGGACTATTTGTCCCAGGTAAACGTACTCGTCAACAACTTCGAGCTTAGTGCTCCCA
>DWHP01007386.1:0-10975 GCA_018247895.1 Parnassius honrathi
ATATATAACTACGTGATAGACGCTGCAGCTATAAGTATTATAGTTGTAGCACGAATGGGTCGGCTCGACCGGGGAAGCTGTCACAGAATACCAGCGTAAAATAGCAGCTCAATGCTGCTGTGTTTCGTGTCGTGATTGTAGAAAACCGAAGACCCTTTTTACTGGAAACGAGGTATTCCAACTTAGTCCTCAGGGGAAGCAACGCATTTGCATTTTGATTCTTAATCGGAAATAGGTCTTTAAGCCACAACATCCATTTACCATTGGCTGAAATGTGTGCCCGTTTGTCGCCTTTCTTCTATAAAAAAATGTACTCATCACTCCGTCTAAAATTCTTTGTTGGATTGAGGTTTTATCATATACTTTTCGAAAAATTAAAAAAGTTCGATGAACAGATAAAATACAATACCTGTAAACGGTTTATTTAATGAGTTTCTTTGTAAAGTGTTTTAGTAGGTACGATACATTTATTATTAAGTTTACCAAATGTTGAATGAATGTTAATGTTAAATAACTGAGAACCTATACACTTTAGACTTAGAAGGCTACTTCTTAGTACATTGTTAATTCTTTGGCCTAAAGTGAAATAACTCACAGCCTAAGATTACACTGGCTTTCTATACCCTTTAGACTAAAAAAAGTGCACGCACTGCTGCTTGGACGCCTAGTACGTACCTTAACACACAGTAAGATAGAAAAGAAGTCCTCGTACCTAGAAGGTTAGTAAAAAATGCGCACAATAAAGCATTGGACTAATTAATAAAATAATTTATAATAATCAATAATCTTTAAAAAAATTGCAGAGTAGAGCTTTTATTAATCGAGATTTTTTACTTTACATAGTAGGCTTAGGCTGCAATCATCACCTACTACAGATCGTAACACACTTCATATTTATTTATGAAAAAAAAAACACACAGCAACTTTAAAGTTAGCTCCAGAGTTAAGTGAAGTGCATTCACTGAGGCATGGAGCATGTTCGGACACGTTTTACATGCAACTTTAGCTGTCACTACTTATGATACCGTAATAAGTATAAGAAAGCGTCATTTCCATGCACGCCTCACGTCTCGCTGCGCTGCTCGCTCGAAATTCGGATTCTTCTTCTATAAAATGTTGAGATGATGGCAGCAGTAGGTAGTTATTTTCAATCGAACTAGCACTTGTCTGTTATCACTGTATCTAGGCTATACATACGACGTCCTCTTTTCAATCGCCGATTTCGAACATGGTTACAACTTATCACTGATTTTTTTTCTCTTTTATTTGAAAACAGTAGGTATAGTAACATCACAAATACCCACTAACAACTCTTAGTAAGCTTAAATGCTTGTGTTAAATGTGGTTAACCACTTAAGCATAATAGCGTATTCAAACCCACGAGTTTGTGAGTTTTCCATCTGAATCCTACCATTAGTACTACTGTCGTTGATATGACTTGACTAACTTTAATTGGTATAATGAAACGGTTAAGATTTTGACTCCTTATTAGAGAGTTATTACCTAATAACTTACTATTCCTTATGAAGTTCAAAAAATTGTAATCACATAACATTAGACACCTATCGGTTGTAATACACTGAGAGATATATTCATAGTAATGTATTGAGCACGAGTAGGAAAGGTACAGGTAGAGAAGTAGGTATATTCTCAGTCATATATTTGTGCCACTACAACAGCGAAGTTTATAGCTACTGATAGTACTCGGAAGTAGGCGCTGTAATTCTCCATAATATTATTTATTAGATCTTAGTCAATTATTTAAACAAATCCTATTTAAATTAGTATTATTATAATCTATTAAAATTCATCAACCACTTAGCTGCAGTTGTAATACCTACCATTATTAAATATCGAAATGCGTTAAAAATCTAAACCTGTTAAACCGTTGCGTCAACTGTAGGTAATTTTAATGTCAACGTTACTATCATACATTCCCATAATTACGCAGTTTGAAAAAATTCTACGGGAATTTATACATGATATTTAAAGTTTCTAACGTTAAAACTCGAAAGTTTCGTCGGTCACATTCGCACCCCACTTGCCCAACGTGTTCCGACCAATGGCATTACGAAGTTTCACGCAACACGCCTCGCCCATCGCCACTGCAATACGCATGCTTACACTGCAACCGAACAATGATGCACTATCTGTCTCACTCACACTTATAGAATCAAGGAGTGTGTGTAAAAGACAGCGCACAATTCTCCATAGATATTACATGCAAATTTATTATTCAATTGCAAATTAAGTAGTGAATTAAGTAATTACGTGTTATTATGTGCTACGACCTTTGTATTGGCTTACATTGGTTGAATACAAATTGTCAGTTGCATAAAAATTGCAAGGCATATTTTTTTACAAATTTTTAGCACTTTAAGAAATGTTGGTATACGTTATAATTATGTTTGAAACGATAATAACAAAGACATAAAAGGCTGCATTTAAGAATAATTCAGACAAACAATTTTTTGCGAGTTAAGCATTTTAAAAATAAATTTCAGGAATTATAAACATATAAATTAACATGGTTTTGTGTCTCTACATTGCTTCTCTTCAATCAAATTTATTTAAAAAAAAATACAGTTACAGTTGAAGCACATTACAGTCCACAGCTGAACATACGACTCCCCCATTGATTGCCTCATAGGGGGTACATTTGCCATAGTTGCGACGGTTGTCAAGCAGACTGACAACCGCAGTTTTTTTAGTCGTTATTACGTAGACGTTGCTGTTCATCCTCCTCTTACGATAGATACCCACGGGATAATATGGGATAGTGGATACTCTTATACGGTTTAAAAAGTAGTACCTAAACGTTAACCACACAACATCTTGAAATTTTCGTGGATATTCAAACTTTTCTTCAAAAACAATTTTATAAACAGAAGTTATTAAAACAAAATTAAAAGAAAACCGCAAATGTTTATTACATTACAAAATCCTTGTCCCATAAAAGGAACTATCTGGATACGGAAGTTTTGTACATGAAAATAAAAATATAATTACCTAAAGACATTTTAATAGACAAATGTCCAAATCAGAGAAACATTGCGTATTTCATTGTGATCTTTACCCCTCCAGCTCAATTAAATACTCATAAACGATTTTCGAATCAACAAATATCGTCCTTGTCATATAGAGCACAAACGAAGAAGAGAGCTGTACTCACCCCTGCGTCATAAATTTTGCTCGAGTCAGTAAAGCCACCAGTTGAGTTATGTTTTGGAACATGTGCATGTGTGTTGTAAGATTGGATTATTAAGTCCTAATAAATTTTATGGCCTGTGGTACACAAAGGTGTCACTAGGGGTTTAAAATAAGTCTTCAAACATTTTGTCTTTTTATTAAGTACGATACAACACAGCGACTATGTATTCTTACATATAACTAGACTTTTAGCTCATTGTTAATGAATAACTGAATTTAATAATACCATCGATATAGTAATTTTATACCATTTGTAGTATAGTATAATCATCCACCGTAATGGTGTATAAGAGATTGATAATGTATTTGTGTTTTATTAGGTAGGTATACCAAAAAGTGCAACCTTTTGGATTCCTTGCTATTTTGGTTAATCGACTAAGTTGTTGACATCAACTTAGTTGTTCATGATAAAGACATTATTGGGTAGGAAAGTAGTCAACTTATAACTATTTTTACGTGGTAGAGCCATGCTGCAGTTATATTAGTAGTATAGTTGTACGAATGGGTCGGTTCAACCGGCGAAGGACCACGATCTCACAGAATGCCACCGTCAAATAGTAGCCTAATGCTGCTGCGTTTTGTATGGTGAGTGTAGAGAACCGGAGACCCTTTTTACTGGAAACGAGGTATTTCATCTTAAGTCCTCACGAGTGACAACACATCTGAATTTTGATTCGTAATCGAAGATAAATGTAGACGTCTATGGGCCACAGCAACCACTTACCATCAGGTGGACTGTGTGCTCGTTTGTCACCCTATCCTATAAAAAAAATTCATCTCATAACTTATATACATAAATACACAATTCAATATAACTCACAAATTGCTCATAAATACTAAAGGATGGCAGTCACAGAATCAATTCGCTATCTTTATAAGAACTTTCTTATTTATTGCTACCGGTAACAACGTATGGAATGAAGTTAAAATAGAAATATGTGCACAAACAGAAATAGCTGTGAGTAACGACACATCGCTATAAAAGCCGGAAAATAAAAAATGGCAGAACCACCATAAAGCATCTTTTATGGCAGCAATCAATAATATTTTATAGATACATTCAATAACGTCTAGAATGGGAGTAACTCAAGCGTATAACGCAATAATTACAACAAACAGGACGTAAAGAAGATTTACGCGGTAACGGTGAGTCTGGAACAGTCCCCCTTGACTATAAAACCTCGTACACACGTTCATCTGGAGCCTCCTCGATAAACAAACCGTGGTGGAATGGATAAAGCCGAAAGACTAACGTATATCTCAGCGGGCAATAAAATAAATCCAACTCGGCTCCATAATAACATTCGGAGCGCTGAATTATTTTCTAATCCGCCGACGGGAAGCTAATAGTTCGCACGTGCTGGCCTTTAAGCTGAATTACGGCAGAAAACATCCCAAGAAAAACATGAATTTCCTCCCCGGACCGCTCTAATGCTCCCTTAATGCGGACACCTTAATAATTGTCAAATAAATTTCGGATAAAGCTGCTGGAAAAAGCGCTGCAGCATTAGCGCGGCGAGAGTGTAACGACGTCATAAAGTTCGTGAATGATGTCGATCTAGCGGATAAAGTGTTCGGATGTAAAACGTTCGCTTTTAGATATAATTTTACATATGTAAGGTCAGGAATATTGCACAATACAAAATGTAGTTTAAAAAATTATATTATTTTATGAATATATTAGTAGCCAATGTTTCCTTGTAAACTGCCAGCGAACCGGGATTTCAGTGGTCTAGGATTTCGAAAGAGGTCAAAAACCGTAGCAAATAAAATTTATACGTGGTAGAGCCACGATGCAGCTATATTGTGGTTGTAGCACGAATGGGTCGGTTCGACCGCGATAGGACCACGATCTCACAGAACACCAGCATAAAATAGCAGCTTAATACTGCTGTGTTTTGTACGGTTTTTTATGGTATTTTGCCCCTGAATTCAACTATGCCTCCTATCTTACGTTTGTCTTAAAAAGAATACGCGCCCCTATATTTTATCACACTTGCAAACGGTTTCAGTTATAAAATAGCAACTGCCGTGAAAGGGGTTGGAAGAATTTCACTTTTTTATAGAAGTAAGTATGATGAACGAGCACAGAGTCTTCATAATCGAAATTGGCTGCTGTATTCTTTTGTTACCTACAGTTATCTTCGAGTAAGAATTAAAATGCAGATTCGTTGTACTTAAATTGAATGCTTTGTTACCAGTAAAAATGTTCTCTAAATATCGTTGCTTGTCATACTAAAAACAACAAAAATATGTTGTTATCTCACACTGGTATGCTGTGCGACCGTTGTCTTCCTCAGTAGAGTTGACTATGGTGATAATCTGTAATAAATCTTTACGAAATTCTATAGTAAAATCATGTCACAAAAATGCCATGCAATTAATCGATCATGAGTTAGTCCATTGCTTAATATTTCTCTTCCTCTCGTATCGTTGTTCGTAAGAGCATCTGCTGACGGGTCACATCGCTATCAGTAAATGGAATTCTCTGTCAAAAAATTCTTAGTCGCGGAGTCAGAAAGTTGGTGCTGCCTTGGAATGCCAGCTGTTGTTCCTACGACTGATCTCTTTCTAGCTGTATTAGATTCCCATCCCATCGGCCTATGAGAGTGAGGGAATAAAGACAAACACGGGTGCACTTGTGTTTGCACAGTTGTACTATATATAATAATTTCTTTACTGCCTAGGATTCCGTCTGGGTAAAAAGCTCCCTTATACCTATTTCTTTCGCCAAAAATCGGTGTTCCAGCCAGTATAATAATAGGCTGTGAGACATTCCATCCTAGCCCTCTGAGGTGACAACGCATTAAATTAACTGCCATAAACTGCATCAGTCACTTACCATCAAGTGGATTGTAATTTCGTTTGTCATTTATTTTTATGTGCACTATAATTATTCTTTTTGCGCAGATGGCTAGACTTCGATAAGATCGATGTAACTGAAGTTCGGTTTGGAGGAGGACTTTTTATTATAATAAGTAGATTTATAATATTTTATTTTATTTAGAAAACCAACAGCTATTATAATTAGGATACATAATACTAATAACTACAGTAAGCCAAATAAAGGTCCTCACTAATAGATACAAAGGTGAATTTACAACAGTGATAAACGCGATTCAACACTCAAGAATAGGTATTCAATGCTAATATACTTGCGCCAAGTGGGGGCTTAACTAACATAACTTGTAATATACTCGTATATGTAATAAAATTAATAATAATGTCCTCCAGACCGAATTTCTGTCACGGCGGCCTACCTCAACGGAGACTAGCCATCGGCGCAGGACAGGATTATAGTGCCCAATTGTCTGCGTAAACACAGGTGTAGGTGCACTCTATTCCCTCACTATTGTAATCCGATGGGACGGTAAACCGACACGACCGGGGAGAGATAAGACGCAGGACCAACGGTTTAGCTTTCCGAGGCACGGGACTTAGCCACCGCCAACTTCTTGAATCCTGGCAGCTACTAAGAATTTCTTGGAGGAAAAAGTCAATAATTGGTTTTTTGGATCGAACTGGGATACAAACTTGGACCTCATGATCAGCAGTCACACTACTACAACCACTAGACCAATGAGGAAGACAAGATACAAAAATAACTATTAAAATTTTATAAATAAATATAATTATTGAAACCATTAATAAAGTTATAAAATAAAAATAATAACACAAATATAAAATAGTAAAACGTTAATTTTGTAACACACGCATAAATATCTCAGATGCTTGGCTGGCACAGTGCTAGTGTTAAATAAATCGAAATCGATAAAAAGTGTTAAAGAAAGTCTTTGGCTAGCTTGTTAAAATAGACGTTCGAATTCGTAATAGATACCTACCATTAATCAAACATGAAATGTTCTTAATGTTTAAACTTCTATAATTATTATTAAAGATATGTTTTATTTATTTTGATTTATAAACCGTATTTACTCAACTGTCGAAAAGTTTGAGCCAAATTCTCATCTCGTCTATGACACAGGACATAAATAACGTGTAATATTTTCACGCCATTTCAACTCTGCCCTCCACAAAGGAATGCACGTCTGTTTAGATTAATGTACCTTCATATATTTATACCCGGTTGTAGTGTTCAACAAACCTATTTGCCTTCTAACGTCATTTTAAGTGCAATCTAAAATAAGCTTAAAGTAATATGAGTTAAGCATTATTTTCGCGATTCACTTCGTCGACTTTCGACGTTTTTAACTGATGAAAAGGATGAAGTTTCCGCAAAGTTCTCTCAGTGTCTATCCGAGCACTTTGTAAGATAAAAATGTGGACCCGAAAGGAGAATAGATCAAGTCTGTCTGCGGAGAGCTGGTGGCTGCAAACAACGGGCAAAAAGTTGCTGCTGTAGGGTGACCATTTTTAGTTTCATCTACGGTTTTTTTCGCTTTCAGTGAAAAGTAGAATGCGGCTTGGAACGGATTGATTGCATTAAACACATCATTACTTTCTATATTCCATACTAGACTAACTACTGTTTCAAAGAATGTGACCTGAATTTCACAGTCAAAACATTATGAAATATATTATAATTTATAACAAAGGTAAATTATAAAGTGTGTGAGTGAGTGTGTGCATGAGTGAGTGTGTGTGCGTGCGTATGTAAGTATGATTTATCCAGTAAACCATGTGTATAATATAAATGTTGGTCCACGCTAGACGTGCCGAGCACGAGCGGAGCTTGAGCCGAGCACAAATTCGTGTAGCGTGGACCGACTTACAAGCCTCGAACGAGCGCGCTTCGAGCGTTTTGTTCGTTCTCGACTGTGCTCCGCCCGTTGTTGGGTTTTTTTTGACGAACACCAAAGGATTTGCATCGCATGCATCGATTTGCACGTTGAGGGCTCGTTATACGTCCACACTTGACACCGCGAGTAGAGTGCTTAGCTCGTGCTCGGCTCCTCTGGCGTAGATCAACCTTAAGATGGTTTTCATTGGTGTCATAGTCCCGTTTAACAACCACTGGGTCAGCATAATAATAATATCAATATAACAGTAACGCAGTGGCTAAGTATCTGACTATGCCACTGTGGAAAAGTAGTCTGAGTATTTGTCCAAAATGAGCCAAATTTAGAGTACTGTTAATTGACGAGCATATAAGCGTAGGTATAGGGATGTGATTGAGGCGAGAGAGATGTATCAGGATATTACCAACTAGATACCCTTGATGTTATATTATGTTTGTCCATGTGTAAATAATGTATACGAAACGTCTCCACAATACAGAAGAAAATTCTCGTATGTTTCCATTTTGCGCTTCTGACCAACAAGACGATATGGGGTGATGGGCCCTTTTACGTCCGTATGCATACATTAAAAAAAAAGATTTATTTTAGGATTATCGTATTCAAAGCTATTATGCATGTATTAATTTTAAATATGAATAAATGACACTGAAAGATATTTTCTTAAATATAAGATAATCGTTGAATGAGGTGGAACGCCACGGGGTTTTTGTCGGTGCGAGTACGAGTACTTACAACATAACCCGTGTTTGCCCCAGCGGGTATGCGTATTCATTACGGAAAAAAGTGGTTACTTGCAAAAGGCATCTATTGTCTATAATCGTTATGATTCGAATTCAAATTCAAATTCTTTATTTGCAACTAAATAGTTATGAAAAGTTTTGTCCTTGATGTTATCACTGTTATTGTGTTAAAAAAACCTATTTAGCTGTTCCAATAGCACGCAAATATTCAAAGGTTTTTATAATATCGTTTTAATCACGAAATTTATACATAGATTGGAAATAAAAAATAATATCCCATTTTATTTTTAATTAGTGACAATGCTAACCTTTCAATTAAGTGTACCGCAAAAAAAATTCGTCTGTTAGTTATTCACTTCTGAAGTTGTGGCCAGTAACAAAAAAGTATTACGCAGTAATTCTAAAGCTATGCACACATGGAAGCACATTGGCCGTTTGAGAAATTGGTCTCGCATGAAACGTTTATTCCGTCGGGCGATTAACTTCAGGGTGACTTCTCACCGACGCGACGGACTTGATGAGTAAAATATGGATAACATAGAATCAGTATGTTTGTAGTCTTTATCTTAAAATGCGTCAGGCTACACGCCGGAAAATACTGCCTGCATCCATTATTATGTGTAAGAGTAGTAAAGGGACAAATTGTTCGATCCCACAAAGGTTTAATACCATCGAAACGTACTATCAAAAGTATCTATTATTTTTTCCGAAACGATGTCGATTTGACCATGTAGTAAGGTTTAAGAATATCCACTCCCCCAACGTGGGAACTATGGCAAATATTCCCCCCTATGAGAGAGGCCCTTCTATGGCGAAATGCTATGGGGGGGCTTATGTTCGGAAGTGGACTTCAGATAGGCTCTAATAGATGGAAGGCCGGTGTAGATTTCGTTCATTTTAGAGCAAAATAAAAAGCGTAAGCTTCAAGTAGAAGGGAATCGGTCGACTTATAACCGGGCTTATGTGCGACCTCTTGTATAAAACATATAGGCGTAACGTCATCGACTGATTGCCATCGGTTCGGACTTTCGTGTCTCGTCACAGATGTTAAAATATAGCCGATCAGATTCGCGTTCATGTACGCTTATACAATAAGCAGCTATGTTGAATAATTTAGCATCCATGTGCTCCTAGCCTAAGAAAACTAAACCACCTAAAGCACCACAGAGTTTTTATTCGAAAATTTGCGGCATTCCCATAAAGCCACACTTTATTCTGATTGCAATTTTCAATTCTAATGGTTCTCTGAATTTAAATTTCGATTGATAAAATTGTCGTGCATATTTGAAATGTGTTCAAAATCTTCGAAAGCTCTATAAACAAACTATTTTTAATGGAACGACAAGTATCTTCGTATATGCCGTGATTTTTTTAAGACCAACGTAAGAACACACAACATAACAATGGATTATTACTAAGAACGAAACGTTCCTTAATTATAGGAATCGGGCATTATACGTAAATTATGAAGTTGAAAGCAAATGTCATACATATTTCGCGAGACGCTGCAGTTAAAGGACTGCTTTCGTGAAAAATACTTTTTTAAAGTCAAGATCGACAATAAACCACATTTTGTAATAAGAACGTCTCCGCGCAATTGCCGGCTGGAAGATAAAACCTCGTACTTTTTCACACTTAAATATTTTTTCTTCATGAAAGTCTTTTTTAACTTTCGTGTAAATCAAAGGACACCACTCTACAGATGGCAACGCCGTCCGTCCGTCAGTGTTTTAAATTGAATGAGAAATAAATCTTGTCAGTTTTGAGGCCGTATCGATAGCAGTACGTCAGCGGCTGTCTTTTGACCCCCGTGCAAGGTGTTATGTACATATCTACAGAATTTTTTGGCGTCGCCGCAAATGGAATTTTAGTACAACGAGTATTCATTGTATCAAAAATTGTAGTATTACAGGCAGTAAAAATATATGTTAATTATTAAGTCAAAAGTATTTCGTTAACGTGTTAAAAATAATGGAAATAGTGTAAGAACGTTTTGAAGCCGTTTTTACATATTCGTTTACGCAGGTTTTACTTTACCGCTTTTAGGAGCAATAAAAAATTCCATTATTATTACGGCGTATCAAAAATCAAAAATATTGTGCTGAAAATGGGCCTTCCTATAGGTTGACTCGTAAGAAGGATATTTTCTAAAGCTGACACGCTTGGCAGACGGGTTGGCAAGCATTGTCTCTGTCGTTGGCAAGCTTGGTTTGTTTCCCTACGTCGTCTCTTACCAGAACAAATGCATATATATATATATATATA
>DWHP01007387.1:0-10974 GCA_018247895.1 Parnassius honrathi
CGGCGGGGATCGAACCCGGGTTACTCGCGTTCTGTTATATTTACGGCGAGCGTTAACCATCTGAGCTACCACGGCTCGGGGAAAATTCATGATATGGATATAATCAATACAGTACCTGGATACGACGACGAAGTATAACGTAAGTAATATAAACTTAAATGGTACTCGATTACTTAGCGTCAAAAATTTTAATGTTTAATATTAAGCTGGATTCCGACGGCCCCTTGAATTTATAGCGATTTGGATGGTTAATGACCTAAGGATTATGGTCATATTTGGCGATAAGGAAAATCAATTGCAGTACCTGATGTTTAGTGCCAGATCGTGCCAAGCGTTGATAGTTGTTCCGTCATCTACCGAAAGCCATATAATCCAGTTGGCGTTGCTCTTCAAGTCAACTCTTGCGACATCCATGAGAAAAAAATACTGTAATATATTATCTAAGAACTCAGTATTTTGTTTATAGTTTAATTTGCTCCTATTTTGCCACACTGTTTAAACTTTAAACAATTCTAACTAGCCGAGAGCGATAGATAACTTATTTACTGGTACTATTTCGCCCCCATTATTTTAAATACGCGATAATATTCAATGAGGTTAAAATTTAACGCAAATTCTAATTTCGAAATAAAAAAAGCTGTAGTATTTAGCGCAGTGTATCAGTGCATGTTACGAACTAGGAACATTCGGTGACACTGTCTATTCAAAATGTTTTTGAAAATTATTTTAAAAATATTGATTTTAACGAGTCCAGTTTGTTGTTTTGTAGGTTACATTGGCGGCTTTCGATATTTAATAAAAGAATTTTCTTCATCTGTATCAATAGGAGGTACTCCAAGACATGAAACGCGTTGGCTGGAACAAAAACTTGATCATTTCGATCAAAATGAAAATCGCACTTGGAAAATGCGATATTTCAAAAGACTTGACTTTTGGAAACTTAATGGGCCGATATTTTTATTTCTTGGTGGTGAATCTGAAGCATCTCCAAATTTTTTATATACTGGTATAATGTATGAATTAGCAAAAGAAACTAATGGTGCATTGTATGCTTCAGAACATAGATACTACGGGAAAAGTCTACCCGTTAATGATACAGCGGTTGATAATTTTAAATATTTGAGTGCAAAGCAAGCTCTCGCTGATAACGCACATTTATTACGATTATTTAAATCAAAACCATTTTTTTCTAATTCAAAAATTGTTGTGATTGGCGGTTCCTACGCAGGAAACCTAGCAGCATGGATGAGATTATTATATCCTGATTTGGTTGATGCAGCAATAGCGAGCAGTGCTCCTGTTTTAGCGAAAAAGGATTTCTATGAATATCTTGAAACGGTTAACAATGACTATGAACAATATGGAACGAGTGACTGCTTAAAAGCGATAAATAAACTTTTCATAAATTACGAAAGTATGTTCGAAACACAAGAGGGTATCAAAAAACTTAAAGAAGAAGAAAATATTTGCCCCGAGAATGATATGAGTATACCAGAAAATAAACAACTATTCTTCCTTGAAAAAGTTTCTGCATTTATGTCAAATGCACAATATGGTAATACCAAAAAAATTAATGACCACTGTACGAACGTTAACGAAACAAAAAAATATTTACTATTTGATGAACCAAGCTTTTGGATTAAAAGAAGTGATTGTAACGATTTAGATTTTAATAACATGATTAATGACAATTACAAAAACAAGATAAACTGGATAGTTTGTTGGACTTATCAAACTTGTACCGAATATGGCTATTTTCAAAGCACATCTTCCAATAAACAACCCTTTACCAATAACATACCAGTTGATTTTTACGTGAAATTGTGTACTAAAACTTTTGGCTCTGAATTTAATGATACGAGAATTGACGAGGGCATCGAAGATGTAAATAAAATGTATGGTGGATTACAACCCAATGTTAGTAAGGTAGTTTTTGTAAATGGCGATTTAGACCCATGGAGTCGACTTAGTATTTCAGAAGACATTTCGTATGATGCACCAGCGATAGTCATTCCTCGTGCATCTCACTGCCGAGATTTATTTTCAAATCGTGAAAATGACCACGAAGAACTAAAAGAAGCCAGAAAAAATATCAAATACTTGATCAAAAGATGGATTAACGCAGAAGATTTGCGAACTAATATTTTATAAGTGTTTCTCTACAATATTTTTTGATAACATAAAATCTTGTTATGTATACTGTACTCGTAAAATCGAAATACGCTAGTAATTACAGTTACTTTTTACATCTAAACCATACATATAAGGGAAGGTCTCTTCAAAATATATACAGTCGGGGCTCATATTATTAGAGCCACAGTAAAAAAGTAGATTAATTTTAGTTTAGGTGGAAATAAAATAGGGATATGTAGGTTTTTTGTTTAGAATGTATTTTATTAAGTATATTGCTTTATTAATACACTTAATAAAACGGAACTTATGTATTTAATAAGCGCAATAAATATAAAAATATAAATTAAATCAATATTTAGTGACACCGCCTTTTGCTTCTATAACCGCTTGAATTCTCCCGGGCATACTTTCGACACATTTTGAGCAGTTTATCTTAATTGATTCACTCCTGTGCCAAACATCTATCAAACTCAGTTGGCGTTTATTAGTGATGACTTCTCTGGAAATTTCTCGTTTCATCAACTCCCAGAGGTTCTCTATTGGATTGAGGTCCGGCGAATTCCCGGGCCAGTCAAGAACTTTTACTTTCTGGGCATATAAAAATTTCGTAACCTTTTTTGCTTTGTGGCAAGGAGCAGAGTCATACATGAACGTAAATTCGCCGTTCGGAAACCACTGCTGGACCTGGGGCAGCATTTTTGTCTCAAGGACCTGGATATATTGATCCTGTCGTATCGTTCCCTCCACAATGTATAGACGACCAGTGCCTTTGCTGCTTATTATGGACCATACCCTTCCTTCTTCTTACAAATTCAGCTTTGTCCGACAAAATTTGCACTGACGATTCATCAGAAAAACAAACCCGAAATATTATTCATATATACTATTTTAGTGTACAGAATAATATATTACTATTTTAGTGTACAGAAACCGAAATTTAAATTTAATTTAAATTAATGTGGATCTAGCTTTTAATTTCCAGCAGCTTCAAGATTTATTTACCAACCTTATTCTAGTCTTCGGCAGTCCAGTTCTGGTGTTCTTTTGCCCATTTTAAACGCTTTGACATCATAGCCTGTGTAAGAAAAGGTTTTTTAGCCGGTCGACGACAAATGAACCCCAAGTCTTTCATGCGTTGACGAACTGTTGCTAGGGAAATGTTGATTCCAGCGTCCTGTACCTTCTTCGTAAGAATCTTCCGAGGTGCCTTCCTGTTTTCAACACAGATATCCCTGATTTTTCTTTCATCACGTGGCGTGGTAATTTTCTTTCGTCCACAATTTTTCGCACGTTTTGGCGTCAGCTCAACATTTGTGTCAAGTTTTTTTTTATTCGGTCAACTGATGCCCTCGAAACATTAACAATCGATGCAATCTTCCTTTGGGAATGCCCAGTATGCAATAATAAA
Source organism: Parnassius honrathi (assembly GCA_018247895.1). NCBI lineage: Eukaryota > Metazoa > Arthropoda > Insecta > Lepidoptera > Papilionidae > Parnassius > Parnassius honrathi. The sequence continues at coordinate 3,542 of DWHP01007387.1, forward strand.
GTTTTAATTTCGGAAATTTTCCTTGGAGACAGATCTTTAGCTTTTCCCATGATTAAAATATATCCTGCAAATAAAATAACAAAATTTATGTGAAAATGAATGTTTTTTAACCTCAAACATGATTAAGCCAGCTGCATATGGACAAACATTGTTAAAACACACCAACACTACAAAAATTCGATAAAAATGCATAAATAACCTCCAAAATACTCACCCGGACAACGAAACTGTTAAGCGTTGACTGACTGTGTTACAACAAAATGGCGACCATGTGACAGATTATGCACCCCTTAGTGTTGCCAGTTAAAAATTCATAATCTACACAGATCCATAAATTCATAATAACAAAATATAAAGATAGCAGCCATAGTTTGAATACAATGTATTGATTAAAATGCCAAATCGATTATTTAAGTAGATGGCTCTAATAATATGTTATGAGCCGCCACTGTGTTTATGTCTTAATTTAAATACCTATTTCTCTACCATTCCTATAGATACTATCACAGAAAAACAGGCAAGTATTTAACACGAATCGTATGACTAATTTTTCACCTACAGAATTTTTACATCATACTTGTTATACAGTTGCTTTTAAAGACTTAGACCTATTATTACCATCCTTTATGGCGACAAATCCCATTATCACCTACTAGTAGATGGAACCGAAGTTACTGGGCGTTAGTTTTAGTAGAAAAAAATATGAAAATTTAAAAGTAAGATGAAATGAGTTTCAAAATTATGTAAAACATCTTCATCCAGTCCGACCACACAGCGTCAGATTTTAAATAATTCAATTTTCGTATACATACCCTACAATCACCCGACGGTAATTTAAACTCTTTCGTACCGTCGATTTTTTCATGAAGACATCAAAAATCTTAGCTTCGTCGGTGGTCGGTCTAATTCGTCAATGATTATAACAGTTTGTTTGCACTGTCCAGACACTAATGGCAGGCTATTGAAGGAGTTATTGCATCGACGGCAGCAATTTGCTACAATCAAGGCCTTGCGTCGCTTAATTATTTTCATGTCAGTTCCATCCTGACCGTGGAGCTGTTTCGTTAATAATTCAAATTTTTATCTACATCGCGACCATTATTATCAACCGATTTTCTTTTCATTTTGTAAATTATTATCTGGTGGAATTTATTTCAGAAGTTTCAAATTCATTTCCATTTATTCATTTAAGCAAATTTTAAAAAACATTCCCTGGAATGTTTTTTAAAATTTGCTTAAACGCGGCGTTTTAATTTATAAGTTTATGGATTTTTTAAATGAGCTCACTCTAACTCAACAATTCTAATTTTATTTTTATAACGATTTTCTTGCGTTTTAACACTTTCCATGTGACTAATTGATAATGCCAAAAAAAAACAATATATTACAATATATAGTACAAATATATGCAGAGAGTAAAAAATATTTTGCTTAAAGCCAAAAAAAGAGTAATAAAATGTAACACTTGGCTCTACCTAAATGTGAGCTGAAGGTTTACACAGAATATTGTTAAAAAAGTTTGTGAGAATATATTCTAGAATACTTTAATTTAACCAGGAAGAACATCTTTCAAATATCATTTATTTGTATTATGAAGATTTGATTTGAAACATAAAGTAAATAGATCAGTTAAAATAATTCAAAATAATGTCTGGACTCTACCTAAAGAAAATTCTGTTCACGAAAAGAAATTCTATACAACTCGCATCGAATCTGCAGAAATACATTTTCTTTCCTTTTAGCAGTCTTTAACTGTCCACCGCTGGGCATGGGATTCTCCCGTTACTGGCGGGATGTGAAATAATCGCTGCGATTGGCGGATGGATAGTAGTAATAAATATATTCCTGTTATATTTGTTTTTGGTTTAATTACGATATTTGTTCTAAAATCAGTTGTAATCATGACTTTATTACCTATCATTCAAAGGAGTATCTACAAAGGGATATTGAGTTGCATTTAAATTTACGTCGCGAGCGCATCGACTGGCCTCTCGCCGCGCGCATGATTGACGGCTCCTCGTTACCTAAAGGTCGTTGCTTGCTCCTTGTCATTCTACTTTTAATTTTTATTCCCTTTGTGCTTGTATCGGAACGATGGAGGCCAATTAATCAGTGTTATGACGCGTGACAAGACGTAATGAGCGCTCGAGCAGACGCATGCGTATACAAATAGTTGGATGAATTCGAGGTGATATCATTTTCGTAAAACATAACTGAGACTGCTGTTAAGTTTCTATTTGTTTTTTAATACTAGCATATCGAGAAGATTTCTTGAGTTTTAAACATTGGCTGCGCGGTGGTCAAACTGATGGTGGTCCTAATGTTGATTTTGTAGTTTTTGTTGGCGGCCGCGGCGGGATTAGTTGTTGTTAAAACATATGCGGCTTAGGTGGTCCCACTGTCATAGATTTGCCATTTTAGCATTTGGCCACCAGGGTTGGCGTTTTTACATTACTTATCGTTGAACACGTAATTACGTTCGTTAAGAGAATAATACTATATACATTAAATATACAATATCTATGTAATAACTTTAACCGTAATTACCATAAAAATGATTGGCCGCCTTTAAAATTATAAATAAAAATGTTTACCTATTATTATTTTTTGCGTGGTAGAGCCATGCTGCAGCTATATTAGTAGTATAGTTGTAGCACAAATGGGTCAGCTCGTCTGGGGAAGGACCGCACTCTCACAGAATACCAGCGTAAGGTAGCAGCTCAACGATACTGAGTTTCGTATGGTGAGTGTAGAGAACCGGCAAACCATTTACTGGACACAAGGCATTCCGTCTTGATTCTTACGGTTGATAACGCATCTGCATTTTAATTCGTAATCGAGGATAGACGTCGATGCTTATAGGCCGCAGCAACCACTGACCATCAGATTGACTGTGTGCTCGTTTGTCACCCTTATTCTATAAAAAAAAAAAAGTTTATGATATAGTTTACGGCAAGGCTATAAGATAATATGTCGAATAGAAAAACTTAAGGAAAATTGGAAAGGTTACCTTCAATAGAAGACGGAATATGCATTGAAAGTGACTTCTGTCATACAGTGAAGCCGTAAACAACGGCTTGATGGTGACAATCACACGGTTTCATTAATTTCAAGTAATGCAATGATTAATAATGATTATTTATTATAGAAACGCGATGCCTTTTGCTTAAATAAATAGCGTAGTAAACAAATTTTTATGGCAAAAGTTCTAATAAAAATGGTGATCAAAATTACAAAAGTGATTAAGTATTAATTATTCTTTGACGAACTAACTGATTATTATTCTTTGCCATAAGGGAGATATTAAGTATAATAAGGACGCGAGTATTTTTATAAATGTTACCAACGACTATAAATCTGTAATCATAAAATAATTTGAGCTTTGATAGCCTCATATCTGTGAGGCAAATTTTCTTATATTACTAATTACTCACTCGCATTATAATGGACAACACATAAAGTTAAAATGCTAAGCTCAAGTTCAGAGGTTTTTAGCAATATTGGTCAACGCAGTTTTTGATTTTAAAAATTGACAGAAGTTGGAAGAGACGCCACCCACAGCGTCGTTTTCTAAGCCAGTGAACACGTGCGGCCCGTCTCATTTGACAAGCTTTAAGGCAACGAAATTCTATCTGTCTTGGTATTTTAATTGTGTCAAAACAAGCATATTATTATTATATTGTTTAAAGTAATAATTAAAATGATATACCTAAGATGCTACTTATTATACGTAGATACCGTGCGATTTTAAATACATAAATGTAATAATATGTACTCGGTAAAGGAATATAAAAGAGCCGACGTAATTATTTTCTTGATAAAACTATAAAACTTCTAGTCTGTACTTTTACTTTTAATTTACTACTTTTAATTTTTACTTTATGTTTAATTTACATATCATTACCGTTACCGTTATAGTCTATTAAAGCCCACTGCTGATCTCATGAACAGGCCTCCCACGTAGACAACTTCATAAGAGATGTCTTTTTTTTAATAAGGTAGGGGTGACAAACGAGCACACAGTCCACCTGATGGTAAGTGAATGCTGTGGACCATACACATCTACATTTATTCTCGATTAAGAATCAAAACGCAGATGCGTTGTCACCCCTGAGGACTAAGATGGAATGCCTCGTCTCCAGTAAAATAGGGTCTCCGGATATCTACACTCACCATACGAAATACAGCAGTATTAAGCTGCTGTTTTACGCTGATATTCTGTGAGAGCGTTGTCCGTTGTCAAGAACGCTGGCGTTTCCTCACTGAATGGCTGTAATTAGCCCTTGATCGAGAAAAGAACAAGCCCTCTTATCACCAGCAGCGACGACAAATTGCGGATACAGCTCCTTTAGAAACTTCACTGCACGTGCTTCCCACGGACCGATAATCCCTACAGCAAATGGTATAAGTATACTAATTACTTTTCTTACATGAAAGTTTCTGGAGTCCAAAACACGTCTATGCCGCTAACACAAGGGCACTGTTGGAATTGACGGATCTCTGCTCGTAGCCGAATTCCTACGGCAAGCTTCCCCGTCAAATAATGACACAAATAATCTCGACGGATTACTTGAGGATAAAACGTATAACCAGTGACTAGTTAGTCAAAACAGTTAAGAGGCAGGCCGAATTTTGGTCAAATAATCTTTCTGTGCCCCATCCCATTAACCACATTTGCGATTGTATATTCTCGCAGGGACACAATGTCTGTCATGTTCGTATGCGACTGTCTGCATATTTCTGTAGTAAAATGCTGGTCTGTCAAGTCAAGTCGAGCAAAAAAGCGGCACGGCCGTACCATACTTTTCTCGAAGCAGTTCAGGCCATTTCCGACTACTCCTATAACTTCATTGTGGATAAAACTAGGAGCCAAACAGGCATTGTATATACATGGTATATTTCAAATTTCATTCAATTTGAACCAGTTGTTTAAGAATTGTAACTAGTCAAAGTTTCTTAATTTTGTCACTTACTGACTGACGGATCATCAAAACTCTAAGGCACTTCTAGCGGACATAGATGCTTCAAATTTAGAATACAATTATGGTTTAGTGTATAAATCAAGAAAAAACTAAAATATTTTTCAATTTCGGTCCAGTTTTCTAGATACACTAAACGCATAAGTAACTTTGTAATCACATATAAATATATAGGATTACAAAGTTACATTTGCGGTGAATGAATCAGTGTGCCTGTATGTGTATAATAGGTGTAGATAGCACGTTGTTGGTATTCAAGAAGTAGAAGGTGCCTGAAAGGAAAAATTAAGACTATTTACAAAAAGAAATGAGATGCCATCAAAAACATAACTTGTAAAAAAAACCAAGTCTCGCAACTCAGTTCTTCTACCGTAAAAAATTGTGAGATCCATGTAATACCAAGTCGGTTAATTTATTTAGTCCCTACTTAAGGGTGCTTCTGTTTTAAGTTATTACGTAATTAGCTAACCTAACAACGTTTTATAGTGACCATATCAATAGTAAAAATCTTTTATGTTTTAAATATATAGATTGACTTGGCTATCGCATGTAAACACAATGTATCTCACAAGTAATACATATTATATTAAATTAGATTGCTTAGTGCGATTAGTAAGGACTGAATAAATTAACCGACTTGGTATTACATGATTGTGTTTACGCTCAACGCCACTAGCTTCAAGCGGGGGGAAACTGTTGATAGCAGGGCGCGGGGAGAAATTCCTGTTGCGAGCGGCGGCCGCGCAGCTCGGCGACAGTTCGCTACAAGTTCCTCTACGGCGCGCCTGTGAGCCTTGTTACGCCGCGTCGCTAAGTTAAAATTTGTTAAATCGATTGGCCGGTATAGTGTTAGTCTATTAAAATACGTGACTAGGCGGTTGTTTGAGAACGCTTGATTAATTTAACTTCATTTGCTGTTAATTGTGTCGACTAGAAAAAAATAAGGATGCCATCAAAAACATGACTTTTTACAAGTTATGTTTTTGATGGCATCCTTTTTTTTTCTTCTTTTTTTTTAAAATATTATCCCTACAGTACGATTTTGTACTTTCTACGGCCTTGTTTGCATAGATGGCTATGTGATACGAGAGCTCTTTATCAGTCAATCAAATAATAAAGTTTCAAAAGGGCGCTGTTTTATCGATGTCATTTTGACATTAAAGTAAACATTTTAGTCGATTTTAGTATTGTGTAGTATAGTTAATATACCTAAGTCGATTTTTCAAAGTGTTCCTTGTTATTGCCGAGGCTTGTTTGCTATATTTTCTAAATATATTATTTGTAGTATATGACTTTGTGTTTCTGTCTCTGTCCTCCTCCTAGTTTTGGTTTTAAAGGGCAGCAAAGCTTATGGTGACAATATTACCCACACGTACCTTATATCATGAAATTGGTTACATTAAGTAACTTACACATGGACTCAAAATAAAACCTAGATTACCTGGACTATTTTCAGGATATTCAAACGCTTGTTCTATGTGTTATTCGAACCTTGCGGCCCTGCAGCGCCGAAACAAAACTCATATGAAAACCAATGATAATAATGCTGGTCACGTTTAGCCGGATAGGCTAGGCGTTGCAGCAGCACGTACACGTTGCACGTACACGCGTACGCTGACAAATTAAAGTGTTATTAATCCTTACTCTAATTTATTACCGAATTGCTTACCTAATACATATAAATATAACTTAAGTCTGTAATATCGTAAAAACTTGCTCAAATTGAGCTCAGGGGGTTAATTGCATACCATTAAGACCTGAATAACCATTTTTTCTCTGTCTGTCTCTTCGGACTAAATTTCGTAAGGGCATAACCGATTGTAATGAAACTTCACCAACGCATTATGAGAAAAGCAAACTTAAATTGATGTAGTAAAAGGTCTTTAATCACGCTGCATAAATAGATCCTACATAGTCATATTATGACATAGACATAGACATAGAAATAGATATTTTATTTTATTTTTTATTTATAGTCGATGCCAGGGCAGGTCATTATAAAAACGTATAATTGGATTTCGTGCAATGATTGAATTAAAAAGTAATAACGTTTAATAAAATGTTTGAGATACCGTTAATATTAACCACCGACTGCTTAGTGGCGGTTTATGAATATCTCATATCATCGCACGCGTGTTGCAAGAGGCGATAAAGAAAAACAAACCAGAGAGTTGGACATCATTGTCTTTATAATAACAACTAAATAGCTATAACTTTTAACGAAAAGTACAAACCGACTTCAAATTGCTAAAAAAGAAGTTATTTATTTGCACCTATTTAAGAAAAAAAGCAATATTTAAAATCAATTCTTTATCTGCGTAGATACCACGTGAAATTTTCTAAACTATAGTACAATATACTATTATACGTGGTAGAACCATGCTGCAGTTATATTAAAAATATAGTTGTAGCACGAATGGGTCGGCTCGACCGGGGAGGGACCACGCTCTCACA